>CAJHNH020000150.1:316904-368619 GCA_905116865.2 Candidula unifasciata
TTTTATGACATATGTATACTTCAAGTGTAAAAAAATCATGGTTGTCATGGCGATAGCCGCCATCTTGTGAAAAACAACAATATGTATTTAGAATTCTAAAATTTTGAAAACGAACATAAGTATTTAACAATAAGTGCTGGATTCATGATCTCACATCCTATTAAAAGGCACCGGTTTAGTTTATTTACTTTAAGCATGTTTTTAAATATATTTTGTCGAATTTAAAAATGTAGGTTTATTGAAAAAGTAAAAAAAAAATCTAGCACCATAAAAAACAAAATCAAATTTTTAAAAACAAAGACTTTCTAAAATATATTTTTAAATAGACCATTCCCTATAACATTGTTTAGGAAATATCCATACCACATTTCACGTTTCTATTCTTTATATTAGTTTAAATTTCAGGATTTCACACAAACAGAAATATAGAGATGTGAGAAAACTGACTTTTAAACTTTTTTTTTTTTTTATCTTAAAAAAGTGCATCGGTTGGTGTCTTTAGTATTAACTTTTCAATGCTAAATTATTTACAACTGACACAACATTTTGTGTGTAATCTATTGTACGAATGCCGAACTTTACCAAAATGAACACATTGAAAAAGTGATATTTTTGTCATAAGTTGGAAAAAATGCCATGTAGTGACCCCCTTAAGCTTTTGTCGTTTTACTTCATGCTATTGAAACATTTTTGTTTCTTTATTATTTACCTTCAGCCATCTGTGTTTACTTATTAACTGTTTGCAAAAAAATTATAGAGCTTGTCTATTGGCTAATGACTCACTTTGGTATATTTCAACAAAACATGAATCCCCCTCTCCCCCCTCACTCTTCCCCCCAAAAGCGTGTTAAACTGAAACGGGTTTCCCGATCAATCTAAAGCAAAGTAAAACATTTCACGCCTTCATGTGTATTGGGCATATAGGGCTAGATTTAAATTGTATAGATCAATTGGCAGTTGGTGGGTGATGTGGTCAACATTACGCCAGGCGCCTTTACTTCCGAGGAATATACCTAAGACCTACTCAATCAGGGATGGGTCGTCCTGGGAGCCGAGGTTATTTTTTATGAAAAAGCCTGTCTCGTTAGGACTTGAACCCACAATCCTCCGATCCGCAGGCGAGCGGCTAGCTGCTACATCTAGGGTTAAATAAATCCAGCTCAAAATGAATGACACGAAATGTTATGTAAAATCATTCTGGCTGATACCTATTGACATCCCGCATCGAGTACCCAATAAATGAGACAAAATGAAGGTAACGTCATAAACATATTACACATTAAGGTATGGAGACAGGATGACTATTATTGTAGCTGTCATGGGACCATAATGGGGACAATCGTTGGTCATGTCAGGAGAAGAAGAAAACTGAAGTGCGCCAGCACGGTGGGAAAGTTTGAGGGGATGAGAGGCAGAGAGGGACCGAAAGAGGAGATACCAGTCAGTTTACCCTCATGGCATGGAGGATCATCTGTGTCAGAGTTGATTGAAAGTAAACGAGACAGAAGGTTGGGGATAAACATGGCTACCAACGCCATACTGCATGGCCTTTGAGATAAATATCGTACGAGACACTGCATCACTTGTATGTTAGTTACACCCCAATGTCATCATCAAGTGCCTTGCCGACGGTAATGCCACGCATCATTTCGTGTGTTGACACCTCCATATCATGACATAAGACTGTCAAGAATCGTCTCATGCTCTTCCAATCTCTCTCTCTCCCTATCTCTCTCTCTCTCTCTCTATCTCTCTTTCTCTCTCTATATCTCTCTCCCTCTTTCTCTCTCTCTCTCTCTTTCTCTCTATCTCTCTCTCCCTCTCTCTCTCTATCTCTCTCTCTATCTCTCTCTATATCTCTCTCTCTTTCTCTCTCTCTCTCTTTCTCTCTCTCTCTCCCTCTCTCTCTCTCTTTTCTCTCTCTCTCTCTCTCTCCCCCCTTCTCTCTCTCTCTCCCTCTCTCTCTCTCTTTTCTCTCTTTCTACAGATCTTTCCAGTAGTCACAAGGTGCTCCACTTTCCCTCTTCTCATAAAATCACCAAATATGACGACTGCCTCCTTCTGATTTTGTGATCAGTTGTCTTCGAGCATTTGCCTCTGTCAGAACATATGGGTTGCTGTTCTTAGTTGTCCAAGGAATTCTAAGGATTCTTCTCTAAAACCACATCTCCGAGACCTGAAGATATTGTTCACACCCCTGTATAGGTTTCTGTTGTTCTGTTTTGGTATTTCAAAGCCCCATCCCGGCTTTTGTCGAGGCTATAATATAACCTAACGATTGAACAATGTTTCTCTGACTTGTGCCCGGGTGATCTTCATCTTTGTGTCACCGGGTATTGGTCGCTTGTTGCGCGGTCATGGTAGGGTTGAACGTCACTAAGTCACTGCATAACTTCATGTTTTATAGAATCTTTGTTGTTTAGAGATGATGCACTGCTAGCTCATGTTGGATCTTGTTTTGGTCATTTGTATTCCGTCTTCCTTGCGCACATTGCTTGAATGCGCATCTGATTGATTAGTAAGTTATTGAGGAGATCATCCGCATTGCACATCGAATCAGCCAACCATAAACGCTCAGATCCCCTGCTCAGTAGATCCGACAGTGTGTAGCAGCTGATGACACTAGTTCTGAGTGGCCTTATTCTTATTCTCTGGCTTCCTGCATTGTGCTGCCGTCTGACCTCACCCTCCCCCCCCCCCCCTTTTCCCCGCACTTCTCGTAAAACATTCAATATATCAGAAAGGTTCATGGCTCTTCAGCTCTCCACAATAGACTTATCTGCCAGCTTGTTACACCTGCATGCCCTGGCATTGCATTTAACCTGAAACAAAGATACCCCAAATGGATGCTAGTAAGTTCATAAAAGGCAATTTTAGAACCAGGTGGCAATGAGAGTACACAAGCGACCAGCAATGTTGAAACATACCACTAACCGTTTAGCTATCACGAGTAACAATATTACTGTATTCTTACATTTCAGAATAAATAGAAGAAAGCTAGAATAAACAAATTTATACAACAACAAATTCAACACATCAACAGCTAAGGGCCATGGAGGGAAAACAATACGTCACCATTATCTGCTGTCTACTGGTGGCCATCTTGAGCACAGTCTGTCACAGCCAAACATGGCGGCCCCAGGGAAGGTTTGGCAAACGCCTCAGTCCAAGTCGGGTTTCTGCTGAAGGTAAGTTCTGTGTTTGTTTCTTGGTTACATCAGAGATATCCTACCAGACTGAGGACTCCACCCATCCTCCTACTGACGTTTTGATGGTCCGGTAATCAATCTGCATCAGCACAAAGACACATTTTACATACAGCATATTCATTCCCGTTCGTGTATCTGACTGTGAGATAATCTTCGTGTATCTGACTGCATGATAATCTTCGTGTATCTGAGTGTGTGATAATCTTCGTGTATCTGACTGTATAATAATCTTCGGGTATCTGACTGTGTGATAATCTTCGTGTATCTGACTGTATGATAATCTTCGTGTATCTGACTGTGTGATAATCTTCGTGTATCTGACTGTATAATAATATTCGGGTATCTGACTGTGTGATAATCTTCGTGTATCTGACTGTGTGATAATCTTCGTGTATCTGACTGTATGATAATCTTCGTGTATCTGACTGTGTGATAATCTTCGTGTATCTGACTGTATGATAATCATCGTGTATCTGACTGTATGATAATCTTCGTGTATCTGACTGCATGATAACCTTCGTGTATCTGACTGTATGATAATCTTCGTGTATCTGACTGTATGATAACCTTCGTGTATCTGACTGTATGATAACCTTCGTGTATCTGACTGTATGATAATCTTCGTGTATCTGACTGTATAATAATCTTCATGTATCTGACTGTATAATAATCTTCGTGTATCTCTAGGTAGCTCTTGTTTTCTGAGGTTTTTTAAAGCAAATTTACACACAGAACAACAGTAAATGACTCTTTGCCTCTGCTCTGGGCCCATTGATCGTACAGGGCTGGACCAATTGTTTATAGACCAAGTGGCACTTGGTAGGCGATGTGATCAGCATCACCCGCCTTTACTTCCCATGACTTCACTGGTACCCGTTCAAGGCTAGGTCGAGCTGAGAGCCAAAGCCATTAAAAAAAAAAAAATCCGGTACGGCCAGGATCTGAACCCACGACCTTCCTATCTGTGGACGATCGTCCAGCCACTACACCACGACGGATGAAAAAACAAACTGGTGACAGCATAAATATTTCTTCTGAAAGGGGGGAGAGTGTATTTTGTACAGAAGGTCACAGACTTAACTCTGTTAATTGTGGATGGTTGTTATTTCACTTGACCTGTTTATGTTCAGTAGTTTGCCACTGCTACCACTAGACGATCGGCTCTCAAAACCAATGCAAAAAACGAACGCAAAGTGCCGTATTGCACGCAGCTAGAATCGAGCCGGACACATCAGAATGACGACTTGCCCTTAGCAAGACTAGAGTCACACAATTATTTCTAGAGAAAATACAAATGGACAAGGTGAACTGAGAAAGCGGTTAACAAGCAGATGTTCATTTCTGAATTAGTTTTACCTCTGTGTGTGTGCGTGTGTAAGAATCTATGCATCTCCCCTCCACCCCCTCAGATATCCTTATAAGTTTTGTTTCCTATTTATTTATTTTAATTTTTAATTTTTTGTTTGTTCGGTATTTTTCTAAATTGCTGGCGAAATCAAATCCTTGTATGTCGCTGACTGTGAAATACTTTCACTAACCTTCAAGCTGCAGACCTACACATTTTTTTTTTTTAAAATAGACTAATCAATTTTAGCGGGTAATTATAAGACTGGTCGACTTTTGTCTGGAGAGAAAACACAACCTTATGTCCCAAGGGATATGTTCATTTCTCAATAACACATTCACAAGCAACAATTTCTGATATTATGCTTACAGCGAAGATGACACATCATCCGTCACGTGGCTTCTCCAGCTTTCACGACATTCCTGTAGAGATGTTCTTTACCGAAACAGAAGTTGATCAGATGAAGTTCAAACCGAGGCTCTGTTCCGTCTCCGGTCTTCGTGGATACCCCGTCTGTAATTTGTAAGTATGTATGTATTTCTATTTTATGTCTGCCAGTCTGTTTATCCATCTATCTGTCAGTCTGTCTATTAGGCAGGTATGAACACATTTAATCATGCACATAGATAGATAAATGTAGACAGACTTTCGGTTACATATTTTGTTAATGCCTAATACATTTTCAAGTGCTGTCTTATGTTAGACAAAAAAGGCTGACAGAGTGGTGCGGGGAAAAAAAAGAAAAAGGACTGGGAGGAGTAGAATTGTAGATTTATCTTCATTAACAAAGAAGTCAGTATCGACGTCGAAACTTCCAGGAGCTTGCAAATTAGATCTCGGGTTGTGAAATGAAATTGTCTTTAGTAGTATATAAGTCCACTCTTCCCTCTCTGCGAGCGATGTCTGATCTCTATTTTTTTCGAAGTGATATTTGTCAAATGTCAGTCGCGAGAAGCCATCTTGGTCTCCCAAACAGCGGCTGCGTTTTATTGTAATTTTTTTACTCACCTGTTTGTAAACTAATAAATGGTTCAGTTCTAATTGTTTAACATCAGCTTTATTATAACCAACATTGAAGCCTTAAGAGGGATACTTACCGAGCATATCAATAGAAGACATTAAATAAAGGATGCAGTCATGTGTAGTAACTGTCACGTCTCAGTGACAGGGCAAGACAGATAAAGATGGTTGTGAACATTTTAAACAAACGTACATTTGTCGACGGCTGTGGTTTGTGCTGCGTAATGTCGAGATGCCGGGTTCGATCCCAGCTGCGGGCGATTTGACAAAATACCGTCCAGTGTTCGTCTCGACAGTGGTACTGAGGGCCGGCCGTTTAAGGGCAATGGCAAACTACTGAACTAGACAACTGCAGCAGCCACAACAATTCTGAGATTGGCCCTGCAACGTCCTATAAATGATACGCAACTCACTGTTAACACATAATAATAACATTAATAATAATAATATTAATAATTTAAACAACTTTAACTTGGCAGACTTTTTGGTAGGAACATAGAGACGAGATTTAAGACTCAGGTGATAAAAACAAACAATCGGGAACAATCGAGTCAACTGCAGGAGACATCACCACTTAACGTCAGTTGGTTGAGGGCCCATATTTCATGTAACGATACATGCAAGAAGAAAAAGCTGTGTAATCCTGACCTCTAACGGCTTGACTTGTTGCAAGGTCTGTGCCCACATTCCACATGTAAAGCCAATAAATTCTAGACCCAGCGTCTCTATTCTCCCCAACCCCCGCCCCTTTTTTCCCGACACTTTTCGGGGCTGATGATTGAATCCTGTAAGGGTCAAACTCCGGTACCCAGTGCACCGCTCTGCTGCAGCTTCATCCGTAGAGGTAAAATTAGTCCTAGCACCAGAACTAGGGCCATTTTCACCTGCTGGAGCTTCATTGTGTAATAACAACTCTGGGACATGTTCCTGAAAGGGTGAGGATCTGTCAACGACCCAACACTCTCACCTTCCAGGGATGGCCTCCTTGCACACACGACAGTCTTGTGGAGAGCAACATTCGACAAAGCAGGACAAGGCCAGAGGAAAGCACTCTCCTACAGTGCTAAGCACGTTACCATTCGACCACCCATTAGCCTGAAATCTGTTGGAGACGTAAAACAGTGACCGCTGTTGCTGCCACACCCAGCACACAATAAAACTGTAGCCAGAACAGAGATGTTTATGTTTAGTTTCTACAAAGATCAACATCATGACACAAGGGTAGGAACTCATAAGTGATCAGTTCTAATTCTACTCAAGCCTGAGTCCGAAGATTCTTAGCGCAGTGCACGAACTCCGTAGCACCGGCGAAAGGATAACATATACCATTTGTCTAGCTATTATTGATAAATTAACAGTTATGTTTTTAGTCGTTGTTAATTAAGGAACGGGAAGGCATCTAGGTTAATGAAACAGTTTACAGCGAAGTGTTGTCGTCTGTGCGGCTGGGAGTAATTAGGTCTAGGGTCAACTAGCTCAGTGTCTGTGGCGGTATAGGCGCTGGAATCTTGGAAATCAGGCACCCTCCCCCCGGTTAGTTCAGTTCTGACATACCCAGCGAAAGTGGGAAAACCACCAAAAATATGGAAGGAAATCTAAATGCATTTGAGAACCGAAAGTAAAAAAATATTAAAAGTCATGAACAGGAGACAATGAAATGTCTGGACTAAATATCTGCACTAACACAAACAAAGCTGAGATATATTGGGCACACTTTGAGATACAATAAGAAAAGCATTAGAAAACCATTAGGAAGAAAATTATTACGAGAAGTTCAAAATGAAGGGCTGAACTCAGAAACCGAGAGAGTTTCTTGCAATACAGCGGGTGAATCGAATGCGAGACCTATGTGACGTCTAACGGCAAAGGATGATGTTTTATTGCGCACTTAAACAAAGCTATGATTACTGAGCACCCTTTCCTAGAAAATTAGAAAGGACTGAGTGACCCCTCCCCCTTCCAGAACACCTCATATCCTACACTATTTATAGCAAGTAATGGGCTGTTTGCTGTTTGCTGTTTGCTGTTTGCTGTTTGTTCTTTATTATTATTATCCTTGAGTTAATAATCAATCAATTAAACATTCTTTTATTTTAAGCAATTGATCTCCGACATGCAATGTTTCTTGTCCTGGCTGTACACTCCCTCCGGCTGGTGCCCATCCATATATTGATGTTGTCCTTCCACTTATATCGTTGCTTACCTCTTGCTCTCTTACATTCGACTTTTCCTCCAGTATGGTTTGTAAAAGTGCATTATGTCTTTTAATGTGCCCAAAAGACTTTGATTGTCTTTTTTGTTTTTTAAATTCTTTTCAGTAATTCTCTTTTCATATGTAGCCTTTCTAGAACCTCTGTATTGGACAGGTTTTGTTTCCATGAAACACGACCTATTCTTCTGTATACCCAAATCTCCAGAACCTCTGTATTGGACAGGTTTTGTTTCCATGAAACACGACCTATTCTTCTGTATACCCAAATCTCCAGAACCTCTGTATTGGACAGGTTTTGTTTCCATGAAACACGACCTATTCTTCTGTATACCTACATCTCTAGAGACTCAATTCCATTTTCTAGTTGCTTGTTCATTGTCCAAGTTTCTGCACCATATAGTATACATAACATTTGACGATTCTCATAGTTAGTATGTTGTTGATCTCTCTAACTGTCAGTCATTTGTGCATCTTATTGAAGACAGTTTTAGTCGTCCCTGTTCTCTTTCTGATTTCTGTTTCGCTCCTTCCATTATCTGTTACTAGGTGCCCTAGATGGAAAAACTTTTTACTTAATCTAACAGTTCCCCGTTTACTGTGAAGTTTACTGTTGGCAGCTCTTTTCCTTGGTTATTTACCATAGTTTTTGTTTTTCGAATATTAATGCCTCGAGTATCTGAGCCTCACATTTTCAGGAAACAGTGCCGCAGTAATGAAACAACTAAATCCGGATTTCTAAGTCGAGTCTGGAATGTGCTTCTAATACAGGTGTCCTTGACTCGACTTGATTGTACCCCCAATACGCTTGAAGGCGTGGACAATGACCCATTACTGTGACACACGTTTAGTGGGACCGTTTAACCCCCTTGCAATGTGTCTAAGCGAAGGACAGGGTAAAAGCTCCCTACCCCATCCCTGTGAGATGATAAGACTCTTGAATACACAACCGCATTATTTCTCGGCCTTGATCCAGTCACTGACCCCTTGGAGTCAGCATTCCGAAATCTGATGCCCAGATGTTTCAACGGACAGACATTTCTGAGTCTCCTGTCTAGAATCTGTACTTGTATCAATGTCTGTGGAACGAATTCCCACCCAGTAAAACGGACTAGAGCTGTCACACCACCACCACAGGAGTTACCAGGGGTTTAGTGATAGCGAAGCCAAACAATCAGGATATGATGTAAAAGATTCCATTTCATGACGTCTGATCAGCGTTGGCGATGACACCTCTAAATAACCCCCTGTGACTACTTCTCTTGATCAGCTGATACGCTGCCATTCTTCTCGTGGTAATGTTGATTTACAATATTTCATATACCGTCAACAATAAATCTGAAAGTTAAAATAAACAAAAAAAACACAAGAAATACCTGCGTGTGGTCACCATGTGTTGAAGTCATACTTGTGTATGGTGTGTCAGTGTTTGTGTGTTGGTGTGTGAGTGTGTGTTGGTGTGTCAGTGTTTGTGTGTTAGTGTGTCAGTGTTTGTGTGTTGGTGTGTCAGTGTTTGTGTGTTTGTATAATTGTAAGCAGACTGCACACACAGCTCATCTTCTACTGCTCCGTTGTTTCTTTTGTGATGTGTCTGCAGCTGGCGTCTGAGTATTTGAAAAAGCTTCTTTTCTAATGCAGATCTGAGAAGTTATTGTGTTGATCTGAGTCTCAAAGCTTTCATCATTCTTCCATTTTTAGGGATTCAGTGAGAATTACCCGAAGTTTTAGGCAAATTCGCACATTCCTTGGATTTAATCCACAGTTTCGCACCTTCCTTGGATTTAATCCACAATTTCGCACTTTCCTTGGCTTTAATTTACATTTTCGCACATTCCTTGGATTTAATTCACAATTTCGCACATTCCTCAGATTTAAGTCACAATTTCGCACATTCCTCAGATTTAATTCACAATTTCGCACATTCCTCAGATTTAATTCACAATTTCGCACATTCCTCAGATTTAATTCACAATTTCGCACATTCCTCAGATTGAATCCACAATTTCGCACCTTTCTTGGATTTAATCCACAATTTCGCACCTTTCTTGGATTTAATCCACAATTTCGCACCTTTCTTGGATTTAATCCACAATTTCGCAATTTAATCTTTTCTTTAATTTAATCCATAGTTTTGCACATCCATTTTAATTATTCAACAGTTTAGTTCGTTGGATTCACTCGAAAATAAATCCTTATCGTATCCAGAAACTGCGTTTCTTCAGGTTACAAGTCGCTTTTTACTGTCTGATCAGTGGCCTTCCATCTGTGACGCTCAGACACATGAAATCAACATCAATCATGAACACACAACAGCTCACATTGCAGATAAACATGTTCTAAAGCAAGAGCAGCAAATAAAACACTCCAGCAATCCCACCAGTTATTATCGGACAGTCACAGTTAGTCGTTAATGCACATGACTTGAAAAACGATGAGATGGAGCACATTTCAACATGTCCGAAGTGCACAGAAAAAAGTAAACTAACCCTAGGATACATTTTTCATGTTATTTGCATTGACCATTTTGACACCAGTGATTGCTTTATACTTCCAGCTTTCTTGTGGAACATCTGTGTGTCTGTGCTTCTGGCCCACATTGTTTGTCTGTGTAAGCCCACCAAGGTTAGTTAGCAGATGCTGAGACTGTGGCTGATCAGTTAGTTGATAGAGGAAAACCCTAGGCCAGCAGATGTGATTAGATACATAGATGGATCGGCCTAGGGGTAGAGAGAGAGAGAGAGTGGATGAGGCATTACCACTACCAGCATGAGAATGGAGGTTGAGGCGGTGACTGTCGCGTTCCGATGTATCAAAAAAAAATTCAACCACACATGATGTCATTGTCCTGGATTATAAGAAATTCCTCAGATGTGTGAAGGCGGGTTTTCCTTCCACTGAAACGGGTCGCATCAATCCAAGGAGTGCAGGTTGTGATAGCCACATATATATTGTGCATGGATATTCAGGCGTGTGTATGGAATCAGTAGACAGATAGGTTGGCTGGACTAGTCCTACATGGAGATGTACTGCAAGCTGCACAAGGCAGAAGTTGATCTCTCGACTTTGGAGCGAGGTAACAAGTTAAATGAAAGATAATGAAAACCTGCTACTACAGATAATGTTACAGCGGGCAGTGTCTCTGGACTGTGTGTGCCACTTGGGACGCGGAAAAAGGCAAGACGAATAGTTACCCAGAGCACGACGAGTACCATCAATATAGAGACTCTTTCTTTGCTGGCTGTTGAGAAGGGAGATAAAGCTAACATTGGCTTTTTCCGAATGCTGTAATGTCAGTTCTTGAGCCACATAAGCTTAGATATTCTGCGGTGATCCTTCATTTGTTTTTCTTTCTCTCTCATCCACAGCGAGACGACTTCATCTCGGAGAGACACTGATGACCTCAGCAAATACCTGGACATATGACCCGCTTCTACAGCCATCCGAAGTCCTGTTTATAATTTTAGTTAACCTTCACCTGCTCCAATGATGTTATGTTTATAACCTTAGTCAACTGTTTAACTGCTCCAGTAATGATCTGTTTATAACCTTGGTCAACTGTTTAACTGCTCCAGCGATGTAATGTTTATAACCTTAGTTAACTGTTTAACCACTCCGGTGATGTTATGTTCACAATCTTAGTTACCTGTTTAACTGATCCGGTGATGTTCTGTTTATAATCTTAGTCAACTGTTGGAATGCCTTAGCATCTTCTCTGCTAAAGTTGTTCGATTCTGCACCATCCTCAAGTCCCCCTGCACACCGACCCATCTTATAGGAACCTACCTATTGTAACGATGAAGGTACATTGTCTTCCAAGTATTACACTTTCAGAATTTCTAGTCTCCAGTGAAGCATGTGTGCGGCTCTATGACAGAGGTTAGTGAACACGGTTCATAATCTTCGACGTATCAGGGTGTGATTTTTTGAGTCAGTCAGTTTAGAGAAAGGACCTCTCGCTTTCAACAGTGGTGTGAACGTCGTACCATGGAAACAATTATGGCATCCGTTTATCATATTTCTTTTTAAAAAAAAAAGCAATAAAACCACAAGTCCATTGTAGCTAACCTATACTGTTGAAACAGCATATAAAGAAGACAGTAGAACATATAGGAACAATATCATGAAAGGTACAGATAAATCAAATGTAGTCCACGACTCACATCCGAATGTTGCTACAGGGAAGATGCATGCTCTCAGAATTCTAATTTTGATCTCCTTGCTGGTGCTTAACCATAGACTTTTTACGCTGTTTAATCTTTGCATTGCTATGGACATCCTCCTTTTAATTTCGGTCAGTCTCTCCGTCTCCAGTGTCGCACACAACCTCTAGTCCAGCTGTATCTAAAAAAAATGTTCAGGTTATGTTATGTTATCACAGTCGGCGTCACTGCACACTGGACATTCCCATGCGTGCTCTGTCCTCCGATGCAGCAGCCACTCCAAGGTACTCGTACTAATTATTTCCTTGAGAAGTTAGTTATAATGTCCTCTAAACGGGCATAGACGTGCTTCACCATGCTTTACTTCCATGTCACGCAATCATGTTAGTGTCAGAGACCCCCCACCCCTTCCACCTAACATAATACAATGTGATTTAAAGAAAGAAGCCACACAAAAATTCCAAGCACTTAAAGAAAGAACATCTATATTAATCACAGTGTCAAATTACACAAAGGAAACAATTATCAACAACTGGTAATCTAGTCTCCAAATATCAGTATCATGGATGGCACTGTTTTGTCTTAGTGATATCTTCTTTTCGTGGTCTGATGCTGGACAGGGCACAACGGAATCACTCTCAGCGTCAAGCTGGCAAAGCTGTTTTGTCTTCTGGGTTGTTAAAACTGAAACGTGAATATACAGCATGTGATGGAAATAGAAGGTATTGTTAGCTGTAGCTGTATCTCTAGTTTCACATTCAACATTCTAATTAAGTTGAATGTTGCATGCGTCAAGGTGGAAACTGTGTCACCTTGACCTGAATCAGAAGAAAGACCAACACACCCACACACACACACACACACACACACCCACACACACACACACACACACACACACACACACTTACGCACTAATATGTAAATGTGTTATGTTAAATAGTGGAACCAACTAACTATGTCTCTTTATTAAATGCTCCTAAAACACTAGACCCAAGATATCCACCTTGTTGTGTTTGAGTTTTTTTTTTTTTTTTTTCTAATGATTAGATTATTATAAATATATGTTCTGTGAAATCATTAAATTATTGAGCAGAGTTAAAGAAACAACACGAGAGCTTCCCCTGAGCACTGCGTCTCGTTTTTCGACCGCCGCCAGCCCAGTTCGAGCCCTAATGGTGCCAAGTCGCAGACCGACGGTGTTTTGGTCATGTCTTTTCTCTGGAGTGTAAAACCGGCTACAAGTCTGTGAGAAAACCAGTGACTGTAATGGTAAACTAGATAGTTAACAGGAAGATGGAGAAACAACTTCTGATGGAAGTGAACGCAAACAAACTATGGGATATTCTTGAGATAGTAAACATATAGATGGAGAAACAACTTCTGATAGAGGTGGACGCAAACTATGGGATATTCTTGAGATAGTAAACATATAGATGGAGAAACAACTTCTGATAGAAGTGGACACAAACTATGGGATATTCTTGAGATATTAAACATATAGATGGAGAAACAACTTCTGATAGAAGTGGACACAAACTATGGGATATTCTTGAGATAGTAAACATATAGATGGAGAAACAACTTCTGATAGAAGTGGACGCAAACTTTGGGATATTCTTGAGGTTTATGGGATACAAAGGCAATAGCTAGATAATACCATGATCAGGTGCCGCAATTGTCAAACTGTAATGAGAACATGAGAAGCCATACATGATATGTTTACAATCAATAGAGCGCTGATGCAATCATCTGTGCTCCACCGTATCTTATTCAATATAAGCACAGAGAAAATATCTAACTGATTGATTGATTGATTGATTGGCACCTTTCTATCTTTCCAGATGATAGCGTTATATATGAGGAAGCATGGGTCTCACAGCCCATGGCGATGGCGAGTGTGACTAGCAAGACTCGCCCGTGTAGGGAATAACTAACAATTTATAACATTAGAAAAGAAGCTTCTTCTAATACTCAGACACCAGCTGCAGACAAATCACAACAAGGAACTCTACAGAACAGCAGAAGATGAGCTGTGTGTGTAGTGTGTTGACAATTCTACACACAAGCACAAGCACAAACACGCAAACACAAACACTCACACACAGGTAATTATATACTAACCATCTTTAAGCAGTCGACCCAGAAAATACAGAAAATGAGGAACTTTACCTTCCAGAGGAGGAATTAGATAGCACAAACCATACTCGAGCTACCATCTGCAGAGGATCAGTGCCTGTTCAGTAATGATGGGAGAGGTCCACAAGACCATAAGTGATGACCTGAGGTTGGCCAAGGGGTAAGTTAGAGGCAAGAGAGGCAGACCAAGATCGCGGCTCCACGATTTGGTGACATGACACAGAAGAACATCTATATTGTAAATTATTAGCAGCACACAATCAGTATATTTTTCGAAACATCCAGGTAGCTCTTTTTGTCTACCAATGAAATTCTAAGGGTTCAACAGTAGAACCTCACCTCAATACAATGGCTTGTTTAATGACTGTCCACGGTTTTCACAATCACATGTAAAAGTGGCTTTTGATAGCATAGGGGAATTCTTTCCCTAACATCCAATCGCATTGGTTTATTACATAAAAGGTACATCATTTTACAAAATGCACTTTTAGCCTGCCCTATTCTGTTCTTTACCTATGTGATACATCTTCTGTTACCTATGTGATACATCTTCATTTATCTATGTGATACATCTTCCGTTACCTATGTGACACATCTTCCGTTACCTATGTGACACATCTTCCGTTACCTATCGGATACATCTTCCGTTACCTATAGGATACATCTTCCGTTACCTATGTGATACATCTTCCGTTACCTATGTGATACATCTTCCGTTACCTATGTGATACATCTTCCGTTACCTATGTGATACATCTTCCGTTACCTATGTGATACATCTTCCGTTACCTGTGTGATACATCTTACTTTACCTATGTGATACATCTTTCGTTACAGATATGATACATTTTCCGTTACCTATGTGATAAATTTTCTGTTACCTATGTGATACATTTTCCATTACTTATGTGATACATTTTCCGTTAACTGTGTGATACATATTCATGTGCAAATAATTATTTCTGACTTGGTCCAGACAGTGTCACCAGCATAACGTAAAGTGTTTGTCTATAAAGTGTGGGATGTTTGTTAGAAAAATTGCGCACATTTCGAGAAAACGCAATTAATTACTGCACCAGTGCGAACCAACTTTACTTCGTTTGTGTAGCCAAATTAAATGTCTCACAGGAAGAATAAAGGTATCTATCTATCTATCTATCTATCTATCTATCTATCTATCTATCTATCTATCTATCTATCTATCTATCTATCTATCTATCTATCTGTCTATCTATCTATCTATCTATCTATCTATCTATCTATCTATCTATCTATCTATCTATCTATCTATCTATCTATCTATCTATCTATCTATCTATCTATCTATCTATCTATCTATCTATCTATCTATCTATCTATCTATCTATCTATCTATCTATCTATCTATCTATCTATCTATCTATCTATCTATCTATCTATATATCTATCTATCTATCTATCTATCTATCTATCTATCTATCTATCTATCTATCTATCTATCTATCTATCTATCTATCTATCTATCTATCTATCTATCTATCTATCTATCTATCTATCTATCTATCTATCTATCTATCTATCTATCTATCTGTCTGTCTGTTTGTCTGTCTGTCCTGTCTGTCTGTCTGTCTGTCTGTCTGTCTGTCTGTCTGTCTGTCTGTCTTTCTGTCTGTCTGTCTGTCTGTCTGTCTGTCTGTCTGTCTGTCTGTCTGTCTGTCTGTCTGTCTGTCTGTCTGTCCGTCTGTCCGTCCGTCCGTCAGTCCGTCCGTCCGTCCGTCCGTCTGTCTCTCTATCTATCTATCTATCTATCTATCTATCTATCTATCTATCTATCTATCTATCTATCTATCTATCTATCTATCTATCTATCTATCTATCTATCTATCTATCTATCTATCTATCTATCTATCTATCTATCTATCTATCTATCTATCTATCTATCTATCTATCTATCTATCTATCTATCTATCTATCTATCTATCTATCTATCTATCTATCTATCTATCTATCTATCTATCTATCTATCTATCTATCTATCTATCTATCTATCTATCTATCTATCTATCTATCTATCTATCTATCTATCTATCTATCTATCTATCTTGTCTGTCTGTCTGTCTGTCTGTCTGTCTGTCTGTCTGTCTGTCTGTCTGTCTGTCTGTCTGTCTGTCTGTCTGTCTGTCTGTCTGTCTGTCTGTCTGTCTGTCTGTCTGTCTGTCTGTCTGTCTGTCTGTCTGTCTGCAGTCTACATTGATGGTGAAGAACTGTAAACGAAAGACCTGCAGTCTACATTGATGGTGAAGAGCTGTAAACGAAAGACCTGTAGTCTACATTGATGGTGAAGAGATGTAAACAATAGACCTGTAGTCTACATTGATGGTGAAGAGATGTAAACAATAGACCCGTAGTCTACATTGATGGTGAAGAGATGTAAACGATAGACCTGTAGTCTACATTGATGGTGAAGAGATGTAAACGGTAGACCTGTAGTCTACATTGATGGTGAAGAGATGTAAACCATAGTCCTGTAGTCTACATTGATGGTGAAGAGATGTAAACAATAGACCTGTAGTCTACATTGATGATGAAGAGCTGTAAACGATAGACCTGTAGTCTACATTGATGGTGAAGAGATGTAAACAATAGACCTGTAGTCTAGATTGATGGTGAAGAGATGTAAACGGTAGACCTGTAGTCTACATTGATGGTGAAGAGATGTAAACAATAGACCTGTAGTCTACATTGATGATGAAGAGATGTAAACGATAGACCTGTAGTCTACATTGAAGGTGAAGAGATGTAAACGATAGACCTGTAGTCTACGTTGATGATGAAGAGCTGTAAACGGTAGACCTGTAGTATACTTTGATGATGAACAGCTGTAAACGGTAGACCTGTAGTCTACATTGATGGTGAAGAGATGTAAACAATAGACCTGCAGTCTACGTTGATGGTGAAGAGCTGTAAACAATAGACCTGTAGTCTACATTGATGGTGAAGAGATGTAAACGATAGACCTGTAGTCTACATTGATGGTGAAGAGATGTAAACAATAGACCTGCAGTCTGCATTGATGGTGAAGAGCTGGAGACAGTTGAACATGTTACACAGCAGAGATCCACAGGGAACAACAAACTATCGCTGGACCAAGAAATTAACATCAGGATATGTTAGGCAGCAACAACAATGCACAGATTAATACAGACACAGACGCACATACACACACACACACACACACACACATACACAAATAGTTATGGTCAAAATAGAAAGCTCACGTTATCAGGCTAGTGTTCTCAGTACTCCTATTGTATGGAAGTGAATCATGGTCTTCTTTTTCACACCAGGAGAGAGTACTGGAAAGAGCAGGTATTAGAACAGTTATACCTATGCACAGTAACACCCGGAGAATGGAGAACGGTAGTCCTCAAGAAAATCTTCATAGTAAACTACAGATGGGGACAAGATGTCGACGCTGGTCTATACTTCAATACAAAGATGTGAAGCAAGAGGGACATGAATGTTGCAGATCGTGAGGCAAATTCGTGGGAACAAAATGCCATGGACCGTGTTTCGTGGACGGGGCAATTAAGAAAGAGAATGAAAATGAAGAAAGAAATGACACGAGAAACGATGAAAGCTGAGCGTCTGTAAAGAAATGGACTAAAGACAGATTATTGCAACAATGGTACTAGAATCCCTTCCTCTAATTGTGGAAGACTTTTTTTTCATTGCAGGCGGGTCTTGATAGTTACAGTCGCCATGGACTGAAGATCCATTGCGGGCGGGTCTTGATAGTTACAGTCGCCATGGACTGAAGATCCATTGCGGGCGGGTCTTGATAGTTACAGTCGCCATGGACTGAAGATCCATTGCGGGCGGGTCTTGACAGTTACAGTCGCCACGGACTGAAGATCCATTGCGGGCGGGTCTTCATAGTTACAGTCGCTACGGACTAAAGATCCATTGCGGGCGGGTCTTGATAGTTACAGTCGCCACGGACTGAAGATCCATTGCCACTTTATAGGAGAATATAACACTATCGTCTGGAAAGACAACATAGCTGACTGACTGTTTTCATGTATTTCTGTCCAATTTCATGCCTTTCTTTTTCCCATGTCTTTTTCATGTCAGTTTTTGTCAATTTTTTTTTTTTTTTTTTAATGTTAGTCTGTTTTAAGCTTTATGGTCATACCTTTTTGAATGTTTGGTTGTTGTGTGGTTTTTTCCAATTAGTGAATTATTTAAACCCGCTTAACCATTTCATAATTAAATAAAGAGATGAACTGACAGGATTTTTACAAGCCAGAATCTGCAAGGACCAAATAACCACAGTGCAAATGATAATAGGGCAAAATATGTAATTTAATCGTAGCACTGTATTGGATCTGTGGACGGTGAAAACAAGAGTTTGATGTCATCAAAAGGCGATCTGTGTGAATACTGGTGAGACGATGTGGGATCCCATAGAAACTGTTTCAGTGAGTGTAGACAACAGTTCTCTTGGAGCGAACACAGACAGAAACATTGGAATTACGAACAGGTTGCTACAGTGATGTCTTTTTTATTTTTTATTTTCACTTCGATATTTCTACAGCAATAGACTGGATTTTGAAAATAGCAACATCAGCCACCGTGGATTGAGTTTAACGAATTCCACCGACCATTTTGTGAAATAAATCCATGTCACCGGAGTTGAAGAAAAGAATTATAGCATGCTATATAGAGCTAGTCTTAACCTACGGCTGTGAAGTATCCACAATTCATGAAGAAGCCGAACAATATCTTGAGGCCTTGGAGATGTGATTTTACAAAAGAAATCTTAAAACTCAGTAGACCTCTAAGAATAACAACTCAGATGTTCCGAAAGAGGCGAGTGCTCGAAGACTACTTATCACAAACATCAGACGGAGACAGTCCTTCTTTAAAAGAGAGAAAATGCAACATGTTGTGACCATTGGAAAGATCAGTGGAAAGAGAGACAGACGAGTGAGAAGATTTTTTACAGTCTTTTGTCATGTCATGGAGAGGTGTCAGCACGCGAACTGATACACGCAGTTGAGGATCGCAGGTTGTTGAGATGCATGATTGCCCACGACAGTCAGCACGAAACTTGCTGAGTATGCTTCCCACGTGAACAGCTTGATGGTCTGGACTGACTGACTTGTTTTTGGCTCACGAGGAAATCACACAGAGCGAGAAACACTCGGTGATACAAAGTGCCACCATTCGGATGAGGATCACCCGTGGAGAGGTCCCAGAAGCTCCGTTCAACTGTTAGGTTTTATTAGGGCCCCCAGCAACAACTAGGGTGGGACTTCTAAATAATCAAAAATTCATCCCACAAGTGAATGGTATTGATATCATGATCTAGACTTCGCTGACAGCATTTTCGAATAGTTAGACATAAATTTGGGGTCACAGATACACAAGTAAGAATATTTACAGAATATACTTTTATCTCAGATTTCGGAAAACCAATGAAAGTTTTAGCAAACGAAAATAGAGCCCCCCCCCCCCCCCCCCCCCCCCCCCCCCAAAAAAAAATTATCTATAACGACAAATCAGGAAGTAAAATAACATCTGGCCGTCTTCTTGTCTTAACCATGGCCTGATCAAACAAGGTTGTGTCCCCTGGGAGTTCAGATCAAGGCTTATAATTGTTCTTGTGGAGTATTCGAACCCAGGTTCACTGTGACAGAGTGCCAGCCAGCTTGCCGTAGTCTGTCAGAGATGGATTGTTTGTATTGAACGTCTTGTCCCTAGGGAATATCTGTGGTGGAGTGGCTTGATCACTTGTCTCTGTAGCTGGTGGGTTCCTATTTCGGTTTACTAGTTCAGCTTTTACGAAGATCCCTAGGGATCGTTGCTAGGGCTTCGGAGTTCGTGCATTTAAGCGCTACTCTTGTCCCTTGGCGAGTCGTTCTGTTGAGCGAAATTAAGCCATACCCGAAAAAGCTCAGTACATAAGCAAGTGGATCGTTTTGCCTTCAAACATTTCAGGACTGAAAGAAGCGCAGCCTAATGGTCTAGTTGCTAGACCCTGGCCTGTGGATCCGAAGGTTGTAGATTCAAATCTGTGTGGAGCCGGATGTTTTCAAACAAGACCTTGGCTTCCAGGTCCACCCAGCCTTACATGGGTACCAGGTAAAGTCCTGGGAAGTAAAGGCGGCTGGCGTAAGGTTGACCACGTCACCTGCAGAGGGGGGGTCTATGACAGTATGAGTCTAGCCCGATATACCCGATGTTTATAGGGACGCACAGTGAGACCTGTAGTCTACTGACATGTTCATGCTGAAACAAAGAGCGCAATTAATAGTACTGCCGATAAAACTGACAATCACTGCCTTTGTGATACCACTTTTGAGGTGTAGGCAGGAGGGTTTTTGAGCTCGAGGATTTACCGCCGCATGGCTAGTGCTCTATCACGACGACTGTGCTGGTGAGGATTTTATTGTACCCCTGACAGAAAAAAATGCCCAGCCTTAACGAGGATTCGAACCAATGTCTCCTTTGTGAAAGCCCAGCGTTGTATCCCTCGGCCAGCCGCTAATAAATCGTTAGGTGTTGTTTGTGTCCTAAGTATTTAAAATAAAAATAAAATGAAAGCATTGATTTAAACTGAAAAACTGTATTTTTCCCATGACAGATGCAGCTTATGCCGACAAATTAGACGCGGGAATTGAACAAAACAATTGAATAATAAAACCAAAACACTCCCGGCTTGAAATCCGCGAAAACAACTGCCATGAGCATTCAAATCAACAAACGGGTAATGACTTACTTCATCGCAGTAGCATTGCTGTGTTGCGTCGTTATCATTTTTGCTCCCAGTATTCACTTTATCCCTGCCAAAAATGTCAGTCTACGAAAGTCAGCACTCACTACAACGTCGCAACCCGTCTACGAGAGCTCCATGGCTGACAGCAACGCGGAGAGTAAGATCCACGAGGATTTGGAGTTCCACGCCAAACAGGGAGGATCTGTGAAGTTGGATTTTAATAGACTTGCCCTCGAGGGTATGAACTCTCTTGGGTCTGGGAAATCTTCAGAGATTTTAGACTCAAACCCGGCTGGTCCGAATGAAGGTCTTGTGGTGCCTGATCATCAGGCAGCTTCTTCCCAAGCTACAAGTATGTCTGCAGAAGAAGGAAGGAAAGAATTCCGCGGCGATGCTAAGAAGCTGAATGTAAACGATGAAGCAACGTCTGGAGATTCTCAAAAACCTACTTTACCTGTTTAACCTGACTAAGAAGCCAATCGTCAGAAAGTGTACAATGTTGCATTGATGACATTTTATGGAAGAAAATATAAGCAGAAGTGGAACCCTAGGACATATTAACAACACAAGTGAGCGATATCTTCACCAAATCGAAAACCAGAAAGCAGAGTAACTCCGTGTGTTCTGGTAGAACGAACACTTCTGGTAGCATTTTTGACTTTCTCCATTTCATCTCAAAAGCCAAAATTGCATCCACATACATACATCCGATCGTTTGCTTAGTAATTTTAGTGGCTTTAAACCGTTTATTGCCACTCTTTGTTTCACAAAGACCCCGATGACACGGGCAAAGAAATGTTTCTTGCAAAGCGTCCGCTTTTTTTAATTATAAAATCACCATTTTGTTTTCCTCGTCCCTGAAACAAACCAGACATGAACATTGGTAACTATGGAAACATGATGTCTGAGAAAGCCTGCAAGAGTCCCTAGAAGAGATCAAACCAGAAAGGAGGTCATCAGAGAACTCGTCGTTACAGAACTAATCCTAAGTTACTTACAATGACAGCAAACTAAATAGTTTGTACACTTAGAGAGAATGTCTAGTGATGCTATACCATATAAGGTATACATATAAAGACAAGAAAGACATAGAACATGAGGTAGACCAAGATCAAAATGGAAAGATAACATCAGAAAACCTCTACAACAGAACAATGTGTCAATGGCCAAGGCGGCGTGAAGACCAGGAAGCAGAATCTTGTAAGAAGAAGTGTAGAAGAAGTGGCTTCTCAAATGATTTAGATTATACGTAAGTGGGGTAAAAGAACTCGTATCTTCACATCGTATAAATGTCCAAAATATTATTGGTAGTTTCAATTTGACCTAAAGAAGTAATTATTATCAAACTAATTATCACCACGACGTCCACTTCTGGCGTGGAATAAACATGATATCCTGAAGGCATTATTGTTGTATTATGTTAAAATACGCCACGTTGAACGGCTTTATGTTTCTAAATTTCACTTTAGCACATGTAACCAAGTTGTGTGATGTGAGTGAATTAAACTGTGTGCCGAGTCCTCATGGAGGGTTGGCTACAGTATACCACTGGTGTCTTTGAGAATGATACGTGCTGAGGCCCTAATCTCTTACACGGTGGTTGCAACCCTCGTTCCTTCTCCGAACCCTGGTACTTGAGGATTATGTACTTGTGAAACTGTGAAATTGTTGTGTGATATAAGTTCAAGCAAATCTTGATAACGTTATTCTCAATCAAAAATAAAATCCTACTCTGCACCCCCCCCTCCCCCTCCCCGGCCACCACAGCCTACAACACGTATGTGGTAAATATAGGAAGTAAATAACTGTTAGTCTTGAACCCAAACCAATGGCCGTAAGTGTAGTTTCAGAACAGATGCTGTCACTGGGCTTTGACGTGGCAGGTCTTCACACATTCTAGGCTATGCTGTATGAGGTGGTGATCCACTCTCTGTGTCGCCGCCTATCATCCCCAGACAATTACCTAGAATATTCTGGAAATGATCTAGTAGTCATGTTTAGAATGTTCTGGCTGTTCGTCCACTCCTGGACTTTGGTCTAGTTTAAGAAACTGAGTACAGCGTGCACACCCGTTTACGGATCTGACTTATTTGTATGTAAACTATTGGCTCCTAGCTTCTCAAGCAGATGCGCTGCGACTTTGAAGGACAAACCACTAGATAGACGCCTCATACGACATGCATGTTAACATAGCAGTGCATCTTTTCTCTCCCCCCCCCCCCCCCCTCACCCCAGCCAAGCTAGAGCCCTGGAACCCACACGAGAAACCTCTCTGGTGTAAACCAAGCTCATGGTCCAGGCAGGCATGTGTCCCCATCACTATGCCACTGTGACGTGTTCAGCCAGTGAGAGAGCAAAGTCATGCAGAAACCATGTCGTCCAAAACAGTTGTCATTTGACCACAAAACGCATGTAATCAACATTGATGTTAATGACAGGGATATTACCTGGAAGTCAGCCTCAGCTTCTGTGTCAGACGCGAAGTCACCAACTGCGTCATGAAAAAGCTCTGCGTCACAGGGGAAGAATTACCAACAGCGTAATAAAACAGTTCTGTGCCACAAGGAAAGAGTCGCTAGCAACTTTATGAGACAGTTCTGTGACAAGAGAAGACTCGTTAGCAACGTAATGAGACGGTTCTGTGACACGAGAAGACTCGCTAGCAACGTAATGAGACGGTTCTGTGACAAGAGAAGACTCGTTAGCAACGTAATGAGACGGCTCTGTGACACAAAGGAAAAGTCGCTAGCAACGTAATGAGACGGCTCTGTGACACAAAGGAAAAGTCGCTAGCAATAAAATGAGACGGTTCTTTGACACAAGGGATGAGTCGTCAGTAGCGTGATGCTAGTGCATGAGTGAGTGAGTGAGTGAGTGAGTGAATGAATGAGTACGTGAGTTATGAGTGAGTAATCATTGAGTGGCTGAGTGAGTTAGTGCGTGAGTGGTAAGTGAGTGAGTTAGTGCGTGAGTGGGTGAGTGAGTGAGTGAGTGAGTCAGTGAGAAATTGAGCGGAGGAGCGAGCGAGTGAAGGAGCAAGTAACTGAGTGTGTGAGTGCACAAGTTAATGAGTGAGCGAGTGAGGGATTGAGCGAGTAAATGAATGAGTGAGTGGATGAAACTGTTGTAGAAATGGATGTGCTAATAAATGACTAAATGAATGCTTTAATGAGTGAATGATTGAATGAATGAATTAATAAATGAATGAATATTAAAGAATCGACATCTCTACGTTCCCATCATGTTCACACATGTGTGCATGTGATTTGAGTGGTAAAAAACATGTAAACCACATCGCTAGGCGCTGAAATGATGCCGACAATCTTTTATTGAAATCTATCAGAGCCAGGTGTGGTGAAATATAAATAGAAGATCCTGACTTATGGCGTTGTCTTGGTAACGGTTCCCGACAGTGGTGAGTGTGATATCATTACAAGTGCTGGCGGTAAAAAGGAAGATTGCGATTTGGAGGAATGGTTGAAAAGCTTGTCATATCTATGTTTGTCTATCTATGTGTTTGTTTGTCGGTTTTTTCATGTGCGTGAAACGTCTTCTTGTGCTCATACCATTGCATATTGCGTCTATTGTCATCAATTTTTCCCAGACCAACCCCCCACCCCCCACCCTCTTTTCCCCCAAATCGCCCCTGGCACTTAAAGTTTCATATGTGTGTGTGTGTGTGTGTGTGTGTGTGTGTGTTATGTTTGCCTCAGATATTAATTACATCTCTCTCTCTCTCTCTCTCTCTCTCTCTCTCTCTCTCTCTCTGTATCTCGGTCTCGTTGTCTTTCTCTGTCTCCCTGCCTCTCTCTGTCTGTCTGTTTTCCTCTGTCTCTCTGTTTCTCTCTACTCTCTCTGTCTTCTCTGTCTCTCTCTTTTTGTCTCTCTCTGTCTCTTAGTCTCCATCTAACTCTCTCTGTATCTCTGTCAGTATGTCTCTGTCTCTCTCTCTCTCTTTCTCTGTTTATCTCTGCCTTTTCTGTCTCTTTGTGTCTCTCTGTCTCTCTGTGTCTCTCTCTTTGTCTCTCTCTGTCTCTCTCTGTCTCTCTGTCTCTCTTTGTCTCTCTCTGTCTGTCTCTGTCTGTCTCTGTCTCTCCTTGTCTCTCCTTGTCTCTCTCTATCTCTCTCTGACTATTTGTCTCTCTTTGTCTATCTCTTTGTCTCTCCGTCTCTCTCTCTGTCTCTCTTTGTCTCTCTCTCTGTCTCTCTTTGTTTCTCTCTGTCTCTCTCTGCCTTTCTCTGTCTCTCTCTGTCTGTCTCTGTCTCTCTTTGTCTCTCTTTTTGTCTCTCTCTGTCTCTTCTGTGTCTCTCTGTGTTTTACTTTATCTCTCTGACTCTCTCTGTCTCTTTGTCTCTCTCTGCCTCTCTTTGTCTCTGTCTGTCTCTCTGTCTCTCTTTTCTCTCTTTGTCTCTCTTTGTCTCTCTTTGTCTGTTTCTTTTTGTGTCTCTCTGCCCCTCTTTATTTCTCTCTGTCTCTCTCTCTCTGTCTCTCTCTGTCTCTCCCTGTCTCTCTGTGTCTCTCTTTGTCTCTCTCTGTCTCTTTTATTTCTCTGTGTCTCACTTTTTCTCTCTCTCTCTCTCTCTCTCTGTCTCGCTTTGTCGCTCTGTCTCTCTTGTCTCTGTCTTTCTCTGTCGCTCTATGTCTCTCTTTGTCTCTCTTTGTCTCTCTGTCTGTATGATTTGACCTCCCTTGTAGCCAGATAACCACCGGGTCTTCTGTTATGTTTTGCTGACCCCAGGCACATTGACTTCTTGTAGCCAGATAACCAACGGGCCTTCTGTTATGTTTTGCTGACCACAGGCACATTGACAAAAAGAAAGCATTGCTTTTAAATTTCTTGTCAGATTCTAAGTGTCGCCGCCACCCCTCTCCTATTAGGCCCTAGATTCTGGACACTATGACCAAGCTAAGGGAATCCACCCATATGGTTAAAGATGCAACACAGCATTCGCGTAATCTAGGAGCCGGTTAAAAGAAGCTAGAATTTTTTTTTTTTTTAAAAGACCAAGCATTCGCGCCAGTATTGTGTCTCTTTGGTTGCGATATAAACATACCTTCATGTTGCCGTTATTGCTCCCCTCATGCACGATTTGACGAGACAGTTCAACATTTCGTCTAAAATATTAAGTGTTCTTCGCGTAGGCCACCAACAACTCCTGCCTTATCTTGTCACAGACCAAGGGAGGTAATTCTACTCCAGGATGGCAAAGGGTGATAACTGTTTCATGAAAATGGTAATCACTGCGAAGGCAACCTTTGGACAAATAATCCCTTCCTGGAATTTATGAGATCATGCGCACTTGATCATCACGAAAAACAGACACGCTGACTGAGCTTGTGATTTCACTCTTGCGCCAGACACAGCAGATAATTTGTTATCTGACTGTTTGATATTCCCAGACACAAAATATCCTTCTCTGAGTTACAGAGCTCTCAAGTTATTCATCATATTCTTCATCTTCCTAGAGTGCGTGTTGCAAAATCATTTCTTACGTCTTTTTAGGACGTAATTTTTTTGTTATTTGAAGCCCCACTCTGGCTTTTGCCAGGGGCTGCAATATATGCAGGCCATCAATGTGGCCAATTGTCTGAACGCGGTTTCTGGGACCTCTCCACGGTGATCCTCATCCACGTGGTGGCACTTTGTGTCATCGGGTGTTTATCGCTTGTGTGATGTCCTAGTGGGGTAGAAAGTCAGTCAGTCAGTATTACTATCATTCATTCCGGGTTCTCAGGGGTTCATGAAACATGTTCTAAGTTGTGGTTACACTCTCTCCATAAACGGCCTAACAAAACTTTGAAGGGGACGTTCACTTCCTCACAAATTTCCAGAATAAACACAAAAGTCTGCATCAATAATAACAACATCTCAACGGCTGTAAGTCAAAAGTGCTTTAATTAAACACTGGAAGAAAAGTCTTGAAGACCAGATGTGTCCTAAATGAACATGCCTGTTGGGGAGAATATCATAAAACAGCACATGCATAAAATGGCTTATATATACAGCTATAAAATGATTAAAAAACTTTGACAGACATTTGCTCCGTTGTCTGCCCACAACTACTCAGAGAAAACGCACTCCAGTCGCCCCTGTCTTCATATGTATATGGGTTTCAGCTGGTGATTGACATAATGCGTTCTACATGAAAGTTTACCATAGACAGGTATATTCATAAAGCATAGAATTGAGACAGGGGCGTTGAGATAATACATGGTCGTCTTTTACAGTCTGCTTTGCGGGCACAGAACCCCCCCCCCCCCCCCCCCCCCCCCCCCCCACCCTAAATGTGAACATATCTGTCCATAACAAGCCAACAGTTTTAGCACACATGCCCATCCTACTTTCGACGTTTTCAAGAATTCTTCTTTCACACAGTATGACATAGCACCAATAATTACGTAACAAATCGCTAGCTACATAAAAAACAAAGAGCAAGGTTTAAAACTTGCCAAACACAAGTTGGAAAAACGTAACATTTGGAGGGGAGAGGAGCTGAAGTCGAATATGGATAAAATTAAAAAAAAAAAAAACTGAATCGCGAAATCCTTTCCAACACTTGATTGAAGTTTACTTTAGTCCGATATAGCCAGTACGGTGCTCTAGTTATAACTCCGTTGGAGGTTGATCGGGAAACTGCCATTTGCCCTGTTGGTCTGCCATTCAGATTGAGATGTAGTCTCAGAAGTCGACACTTTAAACAACGGCCGAAATTGGAAATAGGGTCAGGCCCAAACATTGAACACGGAAGATACATCACAGTGTGGTCAAACAATAATATTCCACAGCCGTATGGTTGTATGAAACACATAGATATAAGGCTCAGATATCAGTAGAGTTCAGTTAAATACCGAAATCAAGGCACTGGAGACGTCCCCCATAAACGCTCAATCCACATCTTCTACAGCTAACGTAGAGTTCCAATTCTGTTGGTACAAGTAACAGATTGTAAATCCGTCTGGTTTTGTTTCTGAGTGTTGAGTGTCTGACAGATCTGCTGGTCAGTCGTTGCTGCGCCATTCTTCTCAGACCATGACATATGTGTGCTTGGGCATTGTTCTCTATCCTTCTAGCGGCCTTCAACACCACAAGTTTGGCATGCACGACAAGTATTACCAACAAGTATTGCAGAACCAGCCAGCTGTTTGCATGTTTCGTTACCCAACACACCGGCATAGCTAGAGAAGATATGGAAGGAATGCTAACTGCCCAGGATATCTGTAGCGATGTTTTGACACCGAGAACAGAGCACGCGTTTCTTGTCTTTCCTCAGCTCGCTCTGTGAGCCAGTTACAATGAAGACGTGTGTGCAGCCTGCTCTGTGAGTCAGATACAATCAAGACGTGTGTGCAGCTTGATCTGTGAGTCAGTTACAATCCAGACATGTGTGCAGCTTGCTCTGTGAGTCAGTTACAATCAAGACGTGTGTGCAGCTTGCTCTGTGAGTCAGTTACAATCAAGACGTGTGTGCAGCTTGCTCTGTGAGTCAGTTACAATCAAGAGGTGTGTGCAGCCTGCTCTGTGAGTCAGTTACAATCAAGACGTGTGTGCAGCCTGCTCTGTGAGCTAGGTACAATCAAGACGTGTGTGCAGCTTGCTATGTGAGTCAGTTACAATGAAGACGTGTGTGCAGCCTGCTCTGTGAGCTAGGTACAATCAAGACGTGTGTTCAGCTCGCTCTGTGAGTCAGTTACAATCAAGAGGTGTGTGCATTTTGCTCTACGAGTCAGTTACAATCAAGACGTGTGTGCAGCCTGCTCTGTGAGTCAGTTACAATCAAGACGTGTGTGCAGCTGGCTCTGTGAGTCAGTTACAATCAAGACGTGTGTGCAGCTTGCTCTGTGAGTCAGTTACAATCAAGACGTGTGTGCAGCCTGGTCTGTGTGTCAGTTACAATCAAGACGTGTGTGCAGCTTGCTCTGCGAGTCAGTTACAATCAAGACGTGTGTGCAGCCTGGTCTGTGTGTCAGTTACAATCAAGACGTGTGTGCAGCTTGCTCTGTGAGTCAGTTACAATCAAGACGTGTGTAGAGCTTGCTCTGTGAGTAGTTACAATCAAGACGTGTGGACAGCCTGCTCTGTGAGTCAGATACAATCAAGACGTGTGTGCAGCTTGCTCTGTGAGTCAGTTACAATGAAGACGTGTGTGCAGCTGGCTCTGTGAGTCAGCTACAATCAAGACGTGTGTGCAGATGGCTCTGTGAGTCAGTTACAAACAAGACGTGTGTGCAGCCTGCTATGTGAGTCAGTTACAATTAAGACGTGTGTAGAGCTTGCTCTGTGAGTCAGTTACAATCAAGACGTGTGGACAGCCTGCTCTATGAGTCAGTTACAATGAAGACGTGTGTGCAGCTGGCTCTGTGAGTCAGCTACAATCAAGACGTGTGTGCAGCTGGCTCTGTGAGTCAGTTACAAACAAGACGTGTGTGCAGCTTGCTCTGTGAGTCAGTTACAATCAAGACGTGTGTGCAGCTTGCTCTGTGAGTCAGTTACAATCAAGACGTGTGTGCAGCTTGCTCTGTGAGTCAGTTACAATCAAGACGTGTGTGCAGCTGGTTTTCAAGCTAGTGAAAAGCTGCACTGACCACCTTCACCTGAATTCTTAAATAATATCACCATAATATAATCAATACTATCAAAAAATGTTATCTCATGATAAGAACACGTGTGGACAAGTATAAATAACCACACGCTGCTATCACTGTATGGAACACATAGATATTGATTCTGACTGAAAAAGCAAACGTGAAAAAGAAAGAGAATATTGTGGAACGATAGCACTTGCACAGTGATACAACGGAAACTGTCCACACAAAAAAAAACACTGTCATCATCAATCAGATGCCGCCTGCACAAGGAAAGCTGGCTTAATGTGATCTCCAAGAGTTTCTGTTGCTCGCGTTCTCAACTGTGGATTCTCTGAAATTGCTGTTAGTTTATCACTTGATGTTATCCTGCCATATGCTGTCACTGTCTGACGTTTACTTGCATATATGCAACAGTTCATCACTTGATGGTATCCTGCCATATGTTGTCACTGTCTGACGTTTACTTGCATATATGCAACAGTTCATCACTTGATGGTATCCTGTCATATGTTGTCACTGTCTGACGTTTACTTGCATATATGCAACAGTTCATCACTTAATGGTATCCTGTCACATGTTGTCACTGTCTGACGTTTACTTGCATATATGCAACAGTTCATCACTTGATGGTATCCTGTCATATGTTGTCACTGTCTGACGTTTACTTGCATATATGCAACAGTTTATCACTTGATGTTATCCTGCCATATGTTGTCACTGTCTGACGTTTACTTGCATGTATGCAACAGTTCATCACTTGATGTTGTCATGCCATATGTTGTCACTGTCTGACGTTTACTTGTATATATGCAACAGTTCATCACTTGATGTTATCATGCCATATGTTGTCACTGTCTAACGTTTACTTGCATATATGCAACAGTTCATCACTTGATAGTATCCTGTCACTTGATATCACTGTCTACTTGTTACTTGCCTGTCTACAGCTGTTTATCTCTTGATGGTATATTGCCAGAGTGTTGTGATGTCAGTTCTTGAATCAACTCAACGCATTTAAAGTATGTTTGGAAACAAACAATATAGATTGGTGTATTATTATTATGTAGCCTAAATATATCGATGTTCTGAATTTCTGTCAGTAATTTCAAATCATATCTGATATATTTACAGTCAATACAGGGATGAGACAGAGATATGTTTTCTCTGCTCTTTTGTTGACCACATACATAAACAAAATATTTAAAAAACGACAGCTTTAAACCATTCGACCCAGAAAATCCATAAAATGAGGAACTTACTTTCCAGAGGAAGTATAAAATCCAAATAGAATAAACGTGAACTGCAAAAACATCTGAACAGGCTAAGTTCAACATGCAGCAGAAATAACAGTAAAATAAATACAACTAGCACTGAAGTAATTTAGGTCAGCAGAATTCCCAGTTCGCTAGATATCGGGTTGAACAGTACTTGCCTGATGCCAGTTAAAGAATTTAAATATCTAGGAAGTATATTCTTGCAGGACGATAGAATAGATGGGGATATAGAAACAAGAAGCCAGCAAGCCAGTGCACTTGTATACCAACTGACACCGTTATTAAGACATCCAAACATAGGTATGAGTGCCAAGAAACAGATTATAAACAGCATATTCATACCAACACTGTGCTACCGGTGCCAGACTTCGACATTATCAAAGGCTAACCTACGGAAGATTACCACCTGTAAAATAAGATGCCTGAGAAAAGCCGCTAACTTAACCATCTAAGACAAAGTTAGAAATCATGTTATCAGACAGACTGTAGCAACAACATCATGCAGCAAATTTATTGAGAAACAGAAGATCGAATGGTTTGGTCATGTAGTAAGAATACAGCTAGAACAACTACCAACTTAGGCGCTACACTGCACAAGATCTGAAGGACAATCAAGAGGCCGCCCTAGGAGAAGATGGATTACAACATCGAAACAGAAGGGCAATAGACATTGCTGCCCTAGAGCAGTGGATTGCAAACTGTTCCTCCCCACACAGTGTAATGGCAGAAATGGAAATTGATGATGATGATGAAGAATTGTTCATTTCTTTTTGCCTCAGAGACTGTATTTAATCGTTTTCCAGATGAGAAACGACATATTCTTCTGTATACCCACATTTGAAAAGTCTCAATAGGTCTATTAACAAATTGTATCATTGTAAAGGTTCGTGTATCATATGCTACATCAGCTGACAACAGAAATAATAGCATAGATCCCCAACAGTTGATCTTCTTCTGTGTGAAGATGGCACCAGATCTGACCACAGTTCCTAGTCGAGCCTGTGTCTGAATGTGACCCCAGTACCTAGTCGAGCCTGTGTCCGGGAGAATAGCTGTGTTTCCTGCAAGGTTTGCACAAGAGGATGTCCAAAGCCTTGGCCTGGAACTGCCGGGCAGACAGAAAGTACAAGAAGAAATTGATAGCGTGGGTGGAGTCGGCCAGGAAGAACTGAAATTGCTCATATAAGGCCCACTGAGCATGGGTGAGAACATCGTCATGATGGCGGTAAGATAAATAAAAGATGCACGCTGGCAGACATAAAATGACGAAAAAGACTGCAGCTAGAAAAACCATCAGAGTAAACATCCTTTCATTATTCTCCAGCTCTTCCTCTGTAAGGTCGGACTTCCCAGCCACCGGGGCTTGGCTCTCACTTCCAATGTCGTCATTCTGCTGCAGAATGCCATTCCTGTTTGACACACGAAGCCTGTGGAGCATAAGCGCTGTCATCGGGACAATAAACATTGAGGGCAGGAACAGGTAGAGACATGAGTTTATCCAGTACCAGACGTGGATCCAGAACCACACGTATTTATTGTAAGTCCCACAGAAGAAGCCTGAGAAATTTGCTGATCTCATTGGCATAGAGATGCAGGCAAAGATCAGAAGGAGAAAAGCTGACAGGACGACAACCATGATGTGGCAGTTTCTGAGTGAGAAGATCAAAGTCTTCCTCTCTTTAAAACACACTGTAACAAATCTTTCAGCACAGATGAGGACTAGAACCCAGTTGGCTAGCGTTGCTGTGTACGGGATTATAAACTCGAACTTACACCCCACGGGTCCAATGTAGACTGCATTCCTGACCATTTGGTGACCAGTGAGTTTACAGATCAGGGAAACAGTGTCTAGTGCGGCCAGCAGGGAGATGAGAAATTTGGCAGGACAGATGATCTTCATTGCTGCTACGGTAATGATGGTGAAGATGTTTCCGGGGAGTCCAATGGCGACAAGTATCCAGATGTAGAGATCGCTGATCCGATTAGCTAATTGTATGATCCGGTCAGCCTCTAGGTACCTGCAGATCAGTACATAATTACATGGCATCAGCAACCAGCATCAACAACAAGCATCAACAACAAGCATCAACAACAAGCATCAACAACAAGCATCAACGACAAGCATCAACAACATCACAGGGAGATCATATGAGGGAGGAGCACTAAGTGTTTACAGGCATTAGAAGCTAACGACTCTGACTAACGGTCGGCAAAGATGGCGGCCGCAAAATATCCAGTCAAGCCACAGTCACGTGTCTATTGCGCACTTGCGGTCACGAGCACATCTCGCGGCCAAACTAGGATTAGTGTCCGTTGACAATTTCAAGAAACGGAACAAACCGCGGCGCGGATGGGGCTAAACTAGATGGCTGGGACCCACGAGCAGCAGCTTCCTCATCTCATGCAGCTTTGCTCGTGAGTCCTAGCCATCTAGTTTAGCCCCAATCCACGTGGGCGATACTCTCGGCGGTGGCGGTAGTCGCCGAAAAACCGCAAATTAAGTCGCTGGAAGTTCGAAATTGACATGTGAGTGAGGCCCTGTTTTTGGTCGACATCTTTTGTGCCCGTTATTCGGAGGATCGCCGGTCTGTGGATGCTACTAAAAAGAAAATACGTTACCAATGCGGTACGAGCCGTGCCTTGTTCCGATCGTACTTAGCCGAGTTTCAATGGCGTAACAGCCACAAACAGCAGATTTTCGGGCACTATTTAGAATGTCTGTGCCATATTACCAGATATAAAGGCATACAATTATCGGTAAGTAGTCGATTTGATATTACATTCTTGTCGCTCCTTATTAGTTTTCGTTCCTTATAAGTTTCCACTTAAATTTTTGACTGTTTACAACACATGACACTGGACTGTGGCTCGACTGGATATTTTGCGGCCGCCATCTTTGCCGACCGTTAGTCGGAGGAGAGCCGCTTTGGCAATTAGTACTGAATTTAACATTTGAAATAATTATTGTCTGTATCATCTACTGGAGTTTGTGGCTTAAGCGTTACCATTTCTAAAACACCAATTCAGTTTAAGCTAATGGCAATTTACCAGCAGACCGAAATGCTTTGATTTTGAAAATGATTTCGATTGTCGCCTGTTCAGAAGCGATGGCCAATAACTGAGAATAAATTTGCATGGTAAAAGGACATGGTCAATGAATGCTGCGGTTGGTTCTGCAATGCCGTGTAAGGCATGTGCAATCAAAAGTTATGTATCATACGTATTTTGACGCGGAGGCTACACATAAAAAGATCTGATATGAAAGTCAGAGGTCGCTTTAGGGGGATATGGACTGATGCTAATAAACAGCTTCTACATTGAAAACGAAATGACAATAGTCATTGCTGCCCATGAAGTAACGGATCAAACACTGTTTCTACCCCCGTAGACATAGAAACAGACAAAGATGATGTATTTTGACTGTACTATTGCATGCTTGTCTATTCATACGGTTTTCAGCTTTATCGCCTGCTTTATTACAATTGTATCTTTGCCCTAATGAATGGCGAAGATTTCCTATTGAAACGTCACTTACATTTGGTATATAGAAAGTTTCTCATACCATAGACAAAGAAGAGAAGAAATACTGACATTCTAAAAGATCTGAACATCAGGGAAGATTGGCTAATAAACCGCATCTTGTCTCAGAAGCTGAAATATTGTGGTCATAGCAAGCACCATGGCAGACTGGGAAAAAAATGGCAGAAGGCATGATACCATGAAGGAGGGGCAGGGGCCGACCAACACAAAGGCGGGCCCAGGATATAAGTGACTCCTTGAAAAAGAACGGACACAAGGCGGGAGAGCTGGCGACAGACCGACCTTTTTTCAGGTAGACCGTGATAAGAGCGACGTTTTACAGAGGACATGCTAGATGATGATGGCGTTCCTGTTGTTCATTTTACAAAACAGATAAGGCAACTGTTAATGTTTACTTCCAGCCGTTGAAATATTCTGCTGTAACTCTCGTGTCATCATTGTTTTTTAATGTCGTGATCACCATCATCTAGCGTTATGCCGACTGGCATGGGCGATCATACGATTACACTTCTTCACATACTGCAGTCTTCAACGGCAAGTTTCAGTGAGAGTGAGGACTTTCATCCATGTCATGATGAAATTTTATCGAGGATCTTGTCTGGCTATCGTAGAAGGCGACTGACTGGGAGTGTTTGTTCTAAAGCAGGAGTACATCTACATGAGAAAAATCGTCCTAACAGTCTGCATACCAACAAACCAGATCTGTATCTACATGAGAGACATCGCCCCAACGTCTGCATACCAACAAACCAGATCTGTATCTACATGAGAGACATCGCCCCAACGTCTGCATACCAACAAACCAGATCTGTATCTACATGAGAGACATCACCCCAACAGTCTACATACAAACAAGCCAGATCTGTATCTACATGAGAAACATCGCCCCAACAGTCTGCATACCAACAAGCCAGATCTGTATCTACATGAGAAACATCGTCCCAACAGTCTGCATACCAACAAACCAGATCTGTATCTACATGAGAGACATCGTCCCAACAGTCTGCATACCAACAAGCCAGATCTGAAAACCTAAATCCATGCTGAACTGACGTTGTGGATCAACATCAGAGTCCTTAAGTGGTGGACGAACAACCAAAACTTTATAGCCGCTGAACGCCACGAAGAAGAAGTAGCAGTTGTCTTTTCCAGACATACTTTGACCAAATATGCCCCCAGAGATGTGGTTTCTCAGACAAATGCACATAATTTCATGGAAGGATGGACAAACAAACTAAGCAGTCCTCATCGAGACCTATGAAAGTTGTTGACCTATTAGAACAATCAGACGTCGACAGTCAATATTGGTTGGACATACTGTTAGGAGGAATGGACTCCAGCACTTGGTAACAACTGACAAGATTGGTGGAAGGAGATTAAGGGGAACAGCAAAGAGATAAATACTGTCATGGCCTGGCCAGGTGGATAGGGTGGGACAAAAACAGATTTTGCGTATGAGGTGTCGACGCATGACAGCGTACGCTTGTCGGCACGTTGCATGATGATAATGATATACGTTTAGGTTTACATTTCCGTCTACCTGCATTGTCGACAGTCTTCTGCCTTCATCTCCAGTATTGCTTTCAGAATATACAAATACCGTGCTTCCGAAACAGATGTTAATAAGGCTTTGCTTACTCACCCCTCCATCTTCCTTTACTCACCCCTCCATCTTTCCTTTACTCAAACCCAGAAACTGGAAAATGTCCAGGTCCTGAGTGCCATCTATAACCAGGTGCTGGTTGGCATCGGTGGAGTTCATGTTTGAGTTCTGGCGTCGACCACTTGCAGCTTCAACCTCAGAACTTGCAGCTTCAACCTCAGAACTTGCAGGTTCAACCTCAGAACTGGACAGCTTCAACCTCAGAACTTGCAGCTTTAACCTCAGAACTTGCAGCTTCAACCTCAGAACTTGCAGCTTCAACCTCAGAACTGGACAGCTTCAACCTCAGAACTTGCAGCTTCAACCTCAGAATTGGACAGCTTCAACCTCAGAACTTGCAGCTTCAACCTCAGAACTGGACAGCTTCAACCTCAGAACTTGCAGCTTCAACCTCAGAACTGGACAGCTTCAACCTCAGAACTTGCAGCTTCAACCTCAGAACTGGACAGCTTCAACCTCAGAACTTGCAGCTTCAACCTCAGAATTTGCAGTTTCAACCTCAGAACTGGACAGCTTCAACCTCAGAACTGGACAGCAAAGTCCCAGAATTCTAAATCTCTGTTTCTAACACCAAAAACAAAAGAAAATAAAGATTACTAATTGTAAACAATAGCAAATCAATTTTACGAACTGTTTGGTTTTAGTAATTTATTACGTCAAATTGTTTTTAATCTTCTTTCTTCTGTTGAGTCTCGTTCTTTATCTTGGTTATCGCAATCGTCATCGTCCTCATCCTTATCATCTATGTGTACATCTTAACCTCAACATGTTTTTTAACTGTTGTGGCCAGTGAATGTGAAAATGATAATATCGCTACATTATATAATTGTCTCATCCCAGACATTTGGCAGATCAATATAATCCTAGTCATTGCACTATCTCCTGTCTAAACACATGTGTCATCAATTCACTTCTATCTTCATCTGGCTACTCAAGGGACGCAGGTACAAAGTGGAACCATCAACTCTGACAGCGCAAGGCACAAGACTTGACCAGAGAGATCTCCGGGGACAAGACTGCCACAGCTGTGATGATATTACGTAACTCTAGGCAAGAGTGGAGGAATGTATGTTTGTTTGTTTGACAGTTTGCCTTGGAAGACGGTGAGTGGCACAATACAAACTTGAAATCCAGCAAGAGCAGTCTGCAGAAAGGACAATGGTAACCCCTGTTTCTCGGCATGACACAAGATGATGCTACTATAGAATCAATTTTAAAGCAGCAACTTTATAGACCAGACAACAGTTGGATACTTCATGAAAACCCTACAACACGACAACTCAAGTAAACCCTACAACACGACAACTCAAGTAAACCCTACAACACGACAACTCAAGTGCAGAGCAGTAGGTTTTTCCAGGATAACAGCATTCAGAAGTAATTACATTGTTAGTGCAGAGAGTCTCTCCCCCTCCCTCTTCTACACAGAACAACTCTCTCTCTCTCTAAAGCCTCCCTCTCAAACCCTCTCTCTCTCCTCTCTAAAGCCTACTCTCGACAACTCAAGTCTCTCTCGACAACTCTCTCTGTGTATGTATATATACACACACAGTTTATTGCCTTCAGGAATGTTGAAAAAGCCGGTATTTTTTATCTTTTTGTTTCCTCAATGCCCACCAGTATCCGAAAGCTAAGATGGCTGTATCACACCTGGACACTGGAGTTTGAGAGAATTCACAAGGATATCCTCTATGAATGATACAGGCGATGAGATGAATCGCTAGCAACAAAATGCCATAGACCGTGTTGTGTAAGGAGCAAACTAGGAAAGGAATGATAATGAATTAAGAAATGATTACAGAAAGGATGAGAGCTGAGCATCTGAGGAGAAAACACACTAAACATAAATGAGAGCAACAAAGGTCCTGAAACCATATGTTATAATTGTGCCGTGGGTTTTGTACGGCACACTCGCCATCGCCATGGGCTGTGAGTCCCAAGCGCCCTTACATTATAATGTAACACTATCATCTGGATAAACGGAAAGGTGCCAGCACTAACTACAGTACCACTTTTGATGTCGAGTCAAGGGCTTCTTTGGCCGCGGGATTAAGAGCTACATGGCTCTTTTTAGGTGAGGACGCTTAGATTCACCCGGACAGAAAAACTTCCATCACTTTACTAAGCACTCATACCCCGATCTCCGAGATGGATAAACAGTGAACTAACGACGCGGATTTGTCTTTTTATAAAAAATCTCCAGTTGAGGGTGCTTAATCTTGTCCAGCAAGCATCTCAAACATTTTGCACCCACAATATTACAAAGAAAGTGTTCGAACCCCGTTTACTCTGCTATAAAATGTGTACCCAGGCCAAGTACTCAAGCTCTCGGCGTAGAAGAAAGCTGGCTAGGGAACAACTCTGTGATTCTGAAAACCGACAAACGTATGGTCCTTGTCAACGTCTGAGTGGCTTGAAGAAAAATTATTTGGTGCGATTCAAAAGTCGTGCCGCTATACTTAAACAAATATCTCTAAAACTCATGTCCGGATCAACACGGGCCGGGCGAAGAACAAGGGTGAAGTCTCTCCTCTCCATTCTCGTTAGCACAAAGCATGTCCAGTCTTGTAGAAATTATATGATACATCTCATCTCTCGGGGTGCAGTATGATACATCTCATCTCTCGGCGTGAGGTATAATACATCTTATATCTCGGCGTGCAGTATGATACATCTCATCTCTCAGCGTGCAGTATGATACATCTCATCTATCGACGTGCAGTATGATACATCTCATCTCTCGACGTGCAGTATGATACATCTCATCTCTCAGCGTGCAGTATGATACATCTCATCTATCGACGTGCAGTATGATACATCTCATCTGCAGTATAATACATATTATCTCGACGTGCAGTATGATACATCTCATCTCTCAGCGTGCAGTATGATACATCTCATCTCTCGACGTGCAGTATGATACATCTAATCTCTCGACGTGCAGTATGATACATCTAATCTCTCGGCTTGCAGTATAATACATCTCATCTCTCGGCGTGCAGTATAATACATCTCATCTCTCGACGTGCAGTATGATACATCTTATATCTCGGCGTGCAGTATGATACATCTTATATCTCGGGGTGCAGTATAATACATCTTATCTCAGAGCGTGCAGTATGATACATCTCATCTCTCGGCGTGAGGTATAATACATCTCATCTCTCGACGTGCAGTATGATACATCTAATCTCTCGGCTTGCAGTATGATACATCTCATATCTCGGCGTGCAGTATAATACATCTTATCTCAGAGCGTGCAGTATGATACATCTCATCTCTCAGCGTGCAGTATGATACATCTCATCTATCGACGTGCAGTATGATGCATCTCATCTCTCAGCGTGCAGTATGATACATCTAATCTCTCAGCGTGCAGTATGATACATCTCATCTCTCAGCGTGCAGTATGATACATCTCATCTCTCGGCGTGCAGTATAATACATCTCATCTCTCGGCTTGCAGTATGATACATCTCATCTCTCGACGTGCAGTATGATACATCTCATCTCTCGGCGTGAGGTATAATACATCTCATCTCTCGACGTGCAGTATGATACATCTCATCTCTCAGCGTGCAGTATGATACATCTCATCTCTCAGCGTGCAGTATGATACATCTCATATCTCGGCGTGCAGTATGATACATCTAATCTCTCGGCTTGCAGTATGATACATCTTATCTCTCAGCTTGCAGTATGATACATCTCATCTCTCGGCGTGAGGTATAATACATCTTATCTCAGAGCGTGCAGTATGATACATCTCATCTCTCGGCGTGCAGTATGATACATCTAATCTCTCGGCTTGCAGTATGATACATCTCATCTCTCGGCGTGAGGTATAATACATCTCATCTCTCGACGTGCAGTATGATACATCTCATCTCTCGGCGTGAGGTATAATACATCTCATCTCTCGACGTGCAGTATGATACATCTCATCTCTCGGCGTGAGGTATAATACATCTTATCTCAGAGCGTGCAGTATGATACATCTCATCTCTCGGCGTGCAGTATGATACATCTCATCTCTCGGCGTGAGGTATAATACATCTTATCTCAGAGCGTGCAGTATGATACATCTCATCTCTCGACGTGCAGTATGATACATCTCATCTCTCGACGTGCAGTATGATACATCTCATCTCTCGGCGTGAGGTATAATACATCTTATCTCAGAGCGTGCAGTATGATACATCTCATCTCTCGGCGTGCAGTATGATACATCTCATCTCTCGGCGTGAGGTATAATACATCTCATCTCTCGACGTGCAGTATGATACATCTAATCTCCCGGCTTGCAGTATGATACATCTCATCTCTCGGCGTGAGGTATAATACATCTTATATCTCGGCGTGCAGTATGATACATCTCATCTCTCAGCGTGCAGTATGATACATCTCATCTATCGACGTGCAGTATGATACATCTCATCTCTCGACGTGCAGTATGATACATCTCATCTCTCAGCGTGCAGTATGATACATCTTGCAGTATGATACATCTCATCTATCGACGTGCAGTATGATACATCTCATCTATCGACGTGCAGTATGATACATCTCATCTCTCAGCGTGCAGTATGATACATCTCATCTATCGACGTGCAGTATGATACATCTCATCTCTCGACGTGCAGTATGATACATCTAATCTCTCGGCTTGCAGTATGATACATCTCATCTCTCGGCGTGAGGTATAATACATCTCATCTCTCGACGTGCAGTATGATACATCTTATATCTCGGCGTGCAGTATAATACATCTTATCTCAGAGCGTGCAGTATGATACATCTCATCTCTCGGCGTGAGGTATAATACATCTCATCTCTCGACGTGCAGTATGATACATCTAATCTCTCGGCGTGAGGTATAATACATCTCATCTCTCGACGTGCAGTATGATACATCTCATCTCTCGGCTTGCAGTATGATACATCTCATCTCTTGGCGTGAGGTATAATACATCTCATCTCTCGGCGTGAGGTATAATACATCTTATCTCAGAGCGTGCAGTATGATACATCTCATCTCTCGGCGTGCAGTATGATACATCTCATCTCTCGGCGTTAGGTATAATACATCTCATCTCTCGACGTGCAGTATGATACCTCTAATCTCCCGGCTTGCAGTATGATACATCTCATCTCTCGGCGTGAGGTATAATACATCTCATCTCTCGACGTGCAGTATAATACATCTTATATCTCAGCGTGCAGTATGATACATCTTATATCTCGGCGTGCAGTATGATACATCTTATATCTCGGCGTGCAGTATGATACATCTTATATCTCGGCGTGCAGTATGATACCTCTCATATCTCGGCGTGCAGTATGATACATCTCATCTCTCGACATGCAGTATGATACATCCCATCTCGGCTTGCTTTGTCAACTCTAACGGAAAGGTAAATATCAAAGTTACCAAAACAGCAGTCCGTCCTGGGATCATCATTATATTCAGCTTGTAGCAAGCCTTTGCAGAACATCGATCGCATCACAGCACAAGGGAGAAGATTCTAAATCCTGTCCTAGTTCCTCTGCTGAAGCATGTCCATATCCTGATCGTCACCTAATGCCAGGTGTCCTCCACCGCACTGTTCAAAGTCTGACTCTTTGTCCAAGAATCATGACTGAAAATGTCCTTCCTTAGCTCTTCTTGTGCCCAGCAAGGGCACATTGTGGGTTGAGCTGTTACTCTAATGTCTTTACAGATGCCTGATGTGTTATTGTATGATATAATTTTAGACTGAGCATTCTACAGAAACCTGGCCAGATAATGTACCATGTAGCACTGTAAATGCTGCCACTTTGGAAGTTGTAGACCCAGACTCTTTCATGGTGGGCATAGGCGCCAAAGGCTTCAAACAAAATCGGCTGCTACTGACGGAGTAAAAGACCACCGTAATACCGAATCAAGGTCTTGTTTATGACCCAGTTTCCTTGGATGTTCATATATTTCCGCATATCAATATTTCCTTGCTGTTTACAAAACATTGCTCTGCAATATTTAGGTTTACAACTATCTCCTCCTTTCCTAGTATGAAATTCTGTGAAATGTTGGATCATTCACATCCGCTCGTTGTTGCAGCAAAACCACTCGTCTCAAAACTGTTAATTTCACTGAGATTGCCTAGTCAACTTGTAAGTCAACATTTAAATAACAGAGCACGCGTCAGCGAAACAAACCAGTCAGTTGTGGCTTACAGAATAATATACACCAAAGTCTGCCTAACGCTTCCGTAGTTATTCAAACAAAACACATAATATAAAGATAATACCTGTGGTGAAAGTTGAGCACACAATCAGTCGCTAGGGGAGTAGGTTCAAACTTGTTTATTTAACAAACATCGAGTGCTGTGTGAGCGTAGATTCCTGAGCACAGTGGCTGCACTGTGGCGGGCAGAGGCTGGTTGTCAGGCAGGCTCTGGGTGCGGGAGTGAGAGGGGAGCGGAGAGCACCTGCCAGGGAGGGGTGGGTTGGAGGGTTCTGGCTTGTGTAGAGCTTCAAGAGGTGATGATGATGGGGTGGGATGGGCTTGTTTGACACGGTGAGTGGTGATTAGGGATCGAGGATAGCACAGGAGCAAGCTATGTGGATTGATGCAAACAATTTAAACTGACAATCTGATGGATGGAATCAAGAATAACATTAGGAAAATAGGATGCACTGACACACAGAGACAGACTGATGGAACAACAGACAAGTCCCTTCTATGAAATGTGCAAGCAAGGTAGCCCCCCGCCCCCACCCCCGGGTGCTAATTCGATCCCAAGAAAGTAAAGCTAGCAAGCGAGTCATCAGCCACTACATTATCGTCGCACAAAGGAAATAAAAAAATTCGTTAACGATGGAAGTGCCTTTGTGTCATTTTAGACCGGACCAGATTACGAGGTCAAGCAGTAGCAGAAACAACAGAAATAGAGAAAGAAGAAGAAGAAGAAGAAGAAGAAGAAGAAGAAGAAGAAGAAGAAGAAGAAGAAGAAGAAGAAGAAGAAGAAGAAGAAGAAGAAGAAGAAGAAGAAGAAGAAGAAGAAGAAGAAAACAAAAGCAGCAGCAGAAACAGCAACAACAACAATAAAATATTGTATTTCCATCTTGCGCAAGGTCAACAATGCTGTCCTTACAAAAATAAACAAATCAATTAAGATGCGACAGTGAAGACATTTCATGTGATTTTCGCTGGCACCGAAACGGAGCAAGTTTGGGGAAACCCGACTGCTGTGAAGTTGAATCCTCGGCTAAAACCTCCAGCGTTGCCCCCCCCCCCACCCCACCCCATCCCCACCCAGCCCCCCCCCCCCTCCACCCCACCCAGCCCAGCCCCACCCCATCCCCCGTGTTCACGATTGACTTAGTTTTGCAGACGTAATGTTTTACAGAATGAGGAACCATGTCTCACACCAACCAACTCTCTTCACTCGCATCTTACGACATGCATGGGAAGTTAAAATCTTACCATTAATTGCATCTTTTTGCGACCAAGTAAGAACACGGGCTAGACGTCAGTTGGTCTGTAGATTATTTACTCTTTCAACGTCTGCAGCCCAGATGGTACGCACAGATAAATTATGTGCCTGTTCTAACCGTTCTCAAAATTTGGAGTTAGAAATCTTGATTTGTACGGTCTACTTTAGGGTAGATGTCTTTCTTTTGACCCCAACTTTACAGAGTAGGAAAAAAATATATATAAAAAAAAAATTTGTGAGACAGTTGAGAATCCCTGATCTACTGTAAGAATGTGGATACGTGGCATTGAGGCAGCACTCTTAGAATGATGGTTTGAGAATCCCTGATCTATTGTAAACATGGAGATACGTGGCCTTCGAGATAGCGCTGCCAGAACGACAGAGAGCTAAAAAAAAATAATGTTTGCGATAACCGGATACACAGACCGCAGTAAGCTGAAAATGGCATGGCTAGATGGTAAACAAAGTTGAATGGGAAGGAAATGCGCCGAGTGAGGCTGGTTAATTACGGATCCTAGCAATGAAAGTACAATCATAAACCAGTGGTTGAGACGGGGTTAGCATGGCCAATGATAGTTGTTTTTTTTTTTTTTGCGTTCACCAGTCTTACAACCTTTTGAGACAAAGCCTTTTTGGAATTTCGGTGCCAAAATGACAAAGCCATCAGGAGGGGATTGTCACAGTTATTAAACAGAAAATTATTTTAAAAAACTTAAGCGTTTAATTAACATATATAATACTATATATATTTGTCTACACAATTTAATTAACTAATAATATATTTATGAATCAAGCTGAAATCTCAATATTTATTCAAATCAACTATTCTGGTTTGCATAATTTATGCAAACTTTTTTTTTTTTTTTACTTAGGAACAAACATAATTAACCTGAAAGATTTAGGTGTATTGTTTTATGGATGAAGCTTCAACACCTGTAATTTGGGAAGTAAGGACATTGGACTCCTTTCAGACACGTTTGGCACATTGTTGTACTTATTTTCCTGCCTCCAGCTATGAGTCAGTTGCTATGACGCATTAGTCCTTTTCGCCATTTTGGGCACAGGTAAACCCAGAAACAAATCGATGTAAAATTACAGAATACATCAAACTTTATCGAAAGCATCAATGAACAGTCCAAATGTGCAAGAAATGTGAGAAGCAGTCTGATTAGCTGGTGCGAACACCTGCCAGCCAATATCAAGGCTTCTATTATATAGGGCCGACCGATCCGCCCAGTCGTCCTTTTAGCTACTTTGTGCTGGGCCGATATTTCGGCCGCTTGAAGATGTTAAACTCCTGCTGAGTGTTTCGCTTTTCAAAAACAAGTGGTAGAGACAGGGTTGTTATGGTCAATGTAAGTTTCTTTTTGTTTTGTCTTTAAAATCCTGCGGAGAGTTTCGGTTGTTCGTGAATTTACTGGACTTCGTCTTTGTTCCAGGGCCTGAGTTTTTCCTTCGTTCACATCCGTTTGACAGATTTGACCTACTTTTATACAGACAGTTCGTTCTCTGGCTCTCAGGAAAATACTATCCGTCTTTGCAGGAAATATCCCTAAGCTGTCGGCTTTTTTGACAGAAAGAGGGCAATAGACCTATTGTTTCTCCATCAGATTGAAAATCTGCGACAGAAATTAAAAGCAGAATAGGTCAAGCGAAAGCTGCATTTCAGAAAACGAAAAATATCTTATGCAAAAATCGCTCTCATTTAATGTCAGAAAGAGGTGCTAAAATGTTACATAGAACACGTTCTGCGGTGTGACAGCAAATCTTGGAATTCAGTGAACAAATTAGTAAAAATATGTAAGCAACAGAGATGTAGTTTCTGAGAGGAATGTTACGAATACCTTGAACGGCTAAAGTAACTAGCAATGATTGCTTGAAAGAAGCTAATGAAAGTAGATCTCTAAATACAACAATATGAAAGAGACAAACACTTTTCTTTGCCACAAAATGCGAAGAAGAGAGGCATTGGAAAACATCGTGACAACTGGTAAGATCAGTGGGAAAAGGAGTAGAGGTAGACCAAGAGAGATGATGCTGGATGGGCTAAAACCATAGCATGGAGGGATATCATCAAAAGATCTGTTCCAAGCAACCAGGGATCGTGATCTGTGGAGACGCATCAACGATCACGCCAGTTGGAATGACACTTGATGAAAGGGATCCCTCAGAGCTAACATCAATATGAAAGGCAACAACCTTTGACCTTCTTGAATCAAGAAGAAGAAAATGGCTGCATCGTACAAAATGTGAACATGGAAAAATAACTAGCTGATGCACCGTAGAACGTACGTTTGGTTTAGCACCTGTATATCAGAGCAACATGCGGTCTCAAAAACTGCTTGTCTGCTTTCAGTTCTAACATATGCCAGTTAAAGTTTGGGTACCAACACACGTATAGAACGACAGTTTACATAAATATTTAGATAAACATTAAAAATATGAAATTTGGAATGTTTGAACATCCGCTGGTACAACAGCTGTAATAGACAGGAGACGACGTTATGTTATGCATAATCTGGGACAACGAATCATAAAACAGTCACAGAAATATGAAACATTTAGATTGAGAATGCGAGGCTGTCCGAGTTTCACCTAGTTCTGTTTTTGGTTTTGTTTTTACAAAGACAATTACCACATTTTCTTGTAGTTTTCAGCCAGGTTCTGATATCTGCATTTTTCGGCCCAACACATCCGATTTAAGCAAACATTTAACGAGCTTCCTTGTGTTAGAAGCCCAGTGGGTCTGTGATTTATTCATCGAAAACTGGATCCTAGAACTGACACAGTCAGAAGTACAAGTGAAACTGAACAACGCTGACTCGATAAGCCAAATGGGCTATCCTCCGACTAACGGTTGGCAAAGATGGCGGCCGCAAAATATCTAGTCGAGCCACAGTCACGTGTCAATTGCGCGCTACCCGGCTACTTATTTTGCGGTCTTCCGGCGGTTTTCCGCCAACAACCGCTACCGCCACGTGGTTCACGTGGGGCTAAATTACATGGCTAGGACTCACGCCGCTCACGTAGGGCTAAATTAGATGGCTAGGACTCACGAACAGCAGCTTCCGCATCTCCTGCAGCCTTACTCGTGAGTCATAGCCATCTAGTTTAGCCCCAATCCACGCCGCCTGAGCGGCGTAGGAGCCATGTGGTGGTAGCCATAGTCGCAGGAAAAGCGCACATTAAGTAGCCGGAAGCGCGCAATTGTCACGTGACTGTGGCTCTACTGAATATTTTGCGGCCGTCATCTTTGCCGACCGTTAGTCGGAGGATAGCCACCAAATGTGCCAGAATGGATGCCAAATGCGATATTAAAATGAATCTACAAAACAGAACAGAATAAAGGAGCCAAGTGCAAGTCCTATGTCAGGTATAAGTAGCAAAATAATATGATGAAGATAATACCAGTGATTAAATGCAGATGATACCACTTAAAGAGATTTAAGGACGACAACACTAGAAATTAGATTAGATGAATTAGAGTATATTATTTTCCGCTTTCGCTTCACAATAAAATCTCCTTCATCTATTTTATTTCTTTATCCAAGAGCTCATATGTAGCTTACTGGGTGGGGGGGGGGGCCCAAGGGGGGGGGGGGGGGGGGGCAAGGGGGGTGGAGGGGGTCCTTCTCAGAGAAATTTCAAAGTCTGAAAGAAAAATATAAATAAAAAATGATCTGTTGTCACCCCTGCTAGTGTATCATTCTTCATCTTCGCATTCACCAGCTGTACACTCTGGCAGAAAGTTCTGATTGCTCCTCCACTACTAAACTGCAGTCCTGCTCCAGAACCTGAGTGTTGCGTATGCATCAGTTTTACAGATCTCATTCTCTTGAATACAGACTGTTGGTTCCTTGCCTCTCCGGCAGATGCACTCCGACTTCAAAGGAAGCTCCCCAATTAGTCGACAGGTAATCTGGTAATGCTAGTTTCAGCTTCATAGCAAATCGGTCACCCCATAGTTGCTCCGCTCCTGTGCCAACAAAAAATTCACGTAGCTCACAGTGTCACGCCAAGCACTTAACTAAGAAGCTGGGCGACGAAACTATATCCTTCCAGTCTACAAATGGAGCAAAATGCAACGGCCACCGTCTGGCAGGGAAAAAAAAGATGGCCGTGCCTAGCGTCCATTTTGACCTGAAGCATTATATGAGGGTTAATAAACGGTCACCCCAGCAGTACCCTAATTACATTACATCCACCAGCAGGCGTCGCCCCTACAACGACCTGCCTGCCTTCGTTAACGACTGTTCACCCAACAGCCATGCAGTTCTTTGCACGAAGGAGACACCTTGACCTTGGGTTTCGGACTGCCGACTCCCTACAAGATGTTATTTTATGTTTTATCACACTTGATGTCACTGCACATTGGGCATACCCATGCGTGCTCAGTTCTCCGAAACAGCAGCCACTCCAAAGTACTTCTACTAATTGTCCCCATGAGAAGCTGGTTATATCGTCTCCTTTCTCGGCCCAGAAGACGGCAAAGACGTGCATCACCATGCTTAACTCCCATGTCACGCAATCGTGCCAGTGTCAGGGATTCCTGATTATCCACTAGCCCAGCTCGTGCAGCTTTGACGATATCTGCTCTCTTACGACATGCTTTTGGGGAGGCAGTGGGTCTATTCTTGTTTTCCCCACAATGGGGCCCTGGAACCCACACGGGGGTAGTGTATCATTGAAGATTTAGAAATGAACAGGACCTTCAGCATGCACCAGACGGCGAAAAGCCAGGTCGCATGTTTGCAATATTTCTGGCAGTTAAATAAAAGTGTCTGAAAACGGAGAACAAATCTCTTGCCTTATCTTTTTAGGGTTTATTTTCGACTTCAATTTTATATTTCGCATCGAAAAAAAAAAACTTTGTTTTTATGCATAAAACTCACTGCGTCTGCTTGAACAGGAAATATCTGTCAGGTGAAATTATGGGATATGAGGATACGGCATTCACAGCTGCGGGTCTTTCCTATACCTGGTTAATTGTTTGTTTGTCTGTTTGCCCGTCTGTCTACTTCCCTGCCTGGCTACCTGTCTGTCTAGTATGTGTGTGATTGTACGTATCCATATTATGGATGTGTGTAAGTATAAGTCAACGTTCGTGTGTATGTATGCATGTATGTATTTTGAATGTATGTTTTTGACATTTACGTACATGACGTACATGCTTTTACATTATTACTCAATACACGTACTTTATATGTTGATGTTGTTTATAACATGTTTTGCAGATTTAAAAAAAAAGTACACTGGATGTGTGGAAGTTGGGTGTCAACAAGGGTTGCACGTAAGAGGGTTCTGCGGGCAAATTTGTGACCCGTACCGAATGAAGTTTCTTTCGTTTCTGTCCGCATTTTGTTTGGTCAGAATATCTGCCCCTCTCTTTCTCTTTCTCTCTCTCTTTCTCTTTCTCTTTCTCTCTCTCTCTTTCTCTCTCTCTCTTTCTCTCTCTCCCCCTTTCTCTCTCTTTCTCTCTCTCTCTTTCTCTCTTTCTATCTATTTCTCTCTCTCTTACTAACATCTGTCTGTCTGTCTGTCTGTCTGTCTGTCTGTCTGTCTGTCTGTCTGTCTGTCTGTCTGTCTGTCTGTCTGTCTGTCTGTCTGTCTGTCTGTCTGTCTGTCTGTCTGTCTGTCTGTCTGTCTGTCTGTCTGTCTATACTTACAAGCGGTTATATGCCACCTACAATGTAATTAATAAACCATATTGCATTGTCAGTTCATTTATAAACAAGGTGTATTTGAAAGGTGTGTTTGCGCGTATGTGTTTTTGTGTGAGTGTGACATGTATATGTGTGACATGTGTATGTGTGAAATGTATATATGTGAAATGTAAGTATTTGTAGGCGTTTGTGTATACGTATGATGTCCAGTATGTATGAGTACTTGTTTAGGTTTTGTGAATGTCTGCATGTACGTCTGTGTGTGTTTGTGTGTTTGTGCCTCTCTGTGTGTGTTTATCTGTGTGTGTGATGAGTTTCTGTGTGTGTTTGTGTGTGTGTGATGAGTTTCTGTGTGTGTCTGTGCCTTTCTGTGTGTGTTTATCTGTGTGTGTGATGAGTTTCTGTGTGTGTTTGTGTGTGTGTGATGAGTTTCTGTGTGTGTCTGTGCCTCTCTGTGTGAGTGTGTGCGTGTCTGTATATGTGTGTGTGTTTGTCTGCATCTGTATCTGCGTGTTTGTAGGTGCGTGTGTTACTGCGAATGTACGCGTTTGTGTGTGTCTATGTTTGTGTCTGCGTGTGTAACTTTGTGCTGAATGTGTGTCTGCGAGAGTGTGTCCACGTGTCTGTGTGTGTGCATCTTTGTTTTACATGTGTATGCGTGTCTGCGTGTGTACGTGTGTGTTGCTGTGTATATGTGGCTGTGTATATGTGTCTGTTTCTTCGAATGTGTCTGTGTGTTTGTCTTGATGTGTGTGTGTCTCTGTGTTTGTATGCTTGTTAAATGTGACTCTGTGTGTGTGTGTGTATGTGTGCCTCTGTGTGTCTCTGTATGTGTTTGTCTGCATTTTTGCCTGTGTATGTTAATGTATATTTGTCTAAGTTTATGCCTATGTGGCGGTATGTATGTGTCTCTGTGTGTGGTTGTCAGTAAATGCAACCAAATTCTAAAAAAATGGTTGTCAGTGGATGCAACATATTCTAAACAATGGTTGTCAGTAAATGCACCAACATTCTAAGTAATGGTTGTCAGTAGATGCAACAACATTCTAAATAATGGTTGTCAGTGGATGCAAACACATTCTAAACAATGATTGTCAGTGGATGCAACAGTATTCTGTACAATGATTGTCAGTGGATGCAACAGTATTCTGTACAATGATTGTCAGTGGATGCAACAACATTCTATATAATGGTTGTCTGTGGATGCAACAACATTCTATATAATGGTTGTCTGTGGATGCAACAACATTCTATATAATGGTTGTTAGTTGATGCAACAACATTCTATATAATGGTTGTCTGTGGATGCAACAACATTCTATATAATGGTTGTCTGTGGATGCAACAACATTCTATATAATGGTTGTCTGTGGATGCAACAACATTCTATATAATGGTTGTCTGTGGATGCAACAATATTCTATATAATGGTTGTCTGTGGATGCAACAGTATTCTATATAATGGTTGTCTGTGGATGCAACAACATTCTATATAATGGTTGTTAGTTGATGCAACAACATTCTATATAATGGTTGTCTGTGGATGCAACAACATTCTAAATAATGGTTGTCTGTGGATGCAACAGTATTCTGTACAATGATTGTCAGTGGATGCAACAACATTCTATATAATGGTTGTCTGTGGATGCAACAACATTCTATATAATGGTTGTCTGTGGATGCAACAACATTCTATATAATGGTTGTCTGTGGATGCAACAACATTCTATATAATGGTTGTCTGTGTGGATGCAACAACATTCTATATAATGGTTGTCTGTGGATGCAACAACATTCTATATAATGGTTGTCTGTGGATGCAACAACATTCTATATAATGGTTGTCTGTGGATGCAACAACATTCTATATAATGGTTGTCTGTGGATGCAACAACATTCTATATAATGGTTGTCTGTGGATGCAACATTCTAATAATGGTTTGTCTGTGGATGCAACAAACATTCTATATAATGGTTGTCTGTGGATGCAACAACATTCTATATAATGGTTGTCTGTGGATGCAACAACATTCTATTTAATGGTTGTCTGTGGATGCAACAATATTCTATATAATGGTTGTCTGTGGATGCAACAATATTCTGTACAATGATTGTCAGTGGATGCAACAACATTCTATATAATGGTTGTCTGTGGATGCAACAACATTCTATATAATGGTTGTCTGTGGATGCAACAACATTCTATATAATGGTTGTCTGTGGATGCAACAACATTCTATATAATGGTTGTCTGTGGATGCAACAACATTCTATATAATGGTTGTCTGTGGATGCAACAATATTCTTTTTAATGGTTGTCTGTGGATGCAACAACATTCTATATAATGGTTGTCTGTGGATGCAACAACATTCTATTATAAATGGTTGTCTGTGGATGCAACCAACATTCTATATATATGGTTGTCTGTGGATGCAACAACATTCTATATAATGGTTGTCTGTGGATGCACACATTCTATATAATGGTTGTCTATATATATATGGTTGTCTGTGGATCAACATATTCTATTAATGGGTTTTTCTGTGGTGCAACAGTTTCTATATTTAAAGGTTTTGTGGGGGAACAAAAATTCTAAACAAAGGTTTTTAGTTTATGAAATAAAATTCTAAAAAAATGGGTTTTTAGTTGATGAAAAAATTTTAAATAGCACTG
>CAJHNH020000151.1:0-99088 GCA_905116865.2 Candidula unifasciata
GAAAAACAAAAGTAGCCCCGCCCCTCTCTCCTCCTTTCCACACAGGCTTGCCCCCATTCCCATAGGCAAGTCAGCATTTCTTGAATTATGTTTTCAGTATCATAAGGTCATCTTGCCTTCCCATGGCATTTGTCCTCCTCTTCTTCTGTATTCACCCTTAAAAAGGCAGCTGTTGTGTTGTTTACAGCTAGGCTATGACATCTGTGGCCCTCTGGTCTAACAATCTCATTTGAACAAATCCTTAATTACCTTAATTAGTCGCCTTTTATGTCACATTTTTCAAGGAGCAGTTGTCCATTACCCCCCCCCCCCCCCCCCCCTTCCCCCTTTCCAGACCGAAACTCAGAACTCATGCGGGTTTCTTCAGCCTAGAAGTGCAAGTCAATAAATCTAACTGATTAGGAATTTTCAATCCTCTGACTTGTGTACCAGCAAGCAAGCGTGCTAGCTACTGGACTCCCTTCACATCCATTCATTAATTCACAGCTGTTTTACAGTTTTTTCCAGAACATGGAGTTTCATATTATATTTTTTAACAGTTTTTCAGTTACTCAGGTTAATATTTAGCCAACAATGTAACTGTGCTTATGAATCAATGACAACATGGCGACTTACGTGTTCCCTTCAGGATAAAAGAATCCCTTTACAGCAATCAGATCATTCTTTTCTAGACCTGATGGAATTTGTTTGATGTAATCATTGGGCTGCAAATAAAAAACATGCATATTACTGCTCTTCTCCATCCACCCTGATGGTTCTAACTATGAAAATTAAATGAAAAAAAAATATAGATTTGGCATCATAGTACAAAAAGCTCGGCAGAAACTCTCAGATCATAATTTTTACACTTGCAACTAAAATATGGAGCAAAGACTGAAATTTTACCCCACCAGGACATCACAAAGCGATAAACACCCGGTGACAGAAAGTGCAACCAGGCGGATGAGGATCATCCGTGGATAGGTCTCAGAAACCCCTTTTAGTCATTAGGCCATATCTATGGCTAGGCTATATCTATGCCCCGACTATATTCAGGGCCCCTGGCAGAAGCCACAGTGGTTCTTCAAAAAATGAAAAATTGCACCTCACATGGGGATGACTGATGAGCAAAGAGGAATAACTCTAGAGCATATCTTTAAGATTATCTTAAGATTTTGCCAGTCACAAAGATAAAATTTGGAACACTGGAGTAAGCCTTTCAGACAAATTTTGTGTCACTGGTGAAGACTTTAGTGTTCAAACCTGTTTCTGACCCATTTCTTAGTAGCAAATATTGAAAAAGAATAATAACCATGTATCAAACTCTTTTCACTTATTATATGCATTTTCATGTTCATATTATTATTACCAAATATTTTATACTGAATTATTTGTCAATAAGGCTGTTGTTCATTTAACTGAAAATAGGATTTTTAGTTCATTCATCAAACTACTGAATGTAAAATTGCCTGGCAAAACCTATAAACAGACACAAAAATGCTGAAGTTGGTTCTGCAATGCCCTGCAAAGGATATGCAACTATCTCTCCCCCCCCCCCCCCCCCCCCCCCCCCATAGAGTTGCTGTAACATTACCAGTGCATATTGCAACTTTGATGTATGTTGTAGAGTTTTAAATTAGAACCAACACATTTGCACTTATCTTTTTTTTTTTTTAACCCTCTGGCATCATTTCCTGAACTGAGGATAAGGTTGTTGCGTATCCTTTACAGGACGTTGCAGAACCAACCCTAACAGCCCCTGGCTGTTGTGTGGTTTCTCTAGGCAAATTACGTCCAGTAGTTTGCCATTGCTTTCTGGACGGTCGGCTTTCTTGATACCACTGTCGAAACCAACGCAAGGCGCATTGCCCGCAGCTGGGATCGAACCCGGCATCCCGGCATTACGAAGCGAAGTGTTCGCATCGACTTAGCCACAGAGCCCTTGAACTGAGCATAGGCCCTCAATTATCTCATGGCAAACCTTATCAGATTTATTTGTAGTTGTTGGCTTTGTTGTGGATCCGAAGGTCGTGAGTTCAGGTCCGAACGGAACTTGCCTTTTTCCAAAAATGACTTTGGCTACCAGGTCAACCCAGCCTTAAATGGGTACTAGGTAAAGTTCTGGGAGGTAAAGATGGCCAGCATGATGTTGACCACATTGCCCATGAAATACTGATTGGTCTGTAAAATATAAGTCTAACCCTACATGCCCAATACACCTGAAGGTGTAGAAGGGAGTCCTTTACTTTACTGCTAACATATATGGTTCAAGTTTGTAAGCATTTAACAGGATTGTCTTGCCCGTCCTATACTCAACTCTGCCACTAATTGTCTCATACAACATGTCTGATAAGGTCTAGTGGTTCTGTTCTTTGTTTCCTGGTAATACACTGAACCAAAACCTTTTCTGATCAATTTTATGGTGCACAAAAATGTCAGCAACAAAAAATGCAATTATAAAAGTAAACAGTCTTACCAAGGGGTCAATGAAGACAACATCCATGAGAGTGACATCCCCATAGATGTTCAAAAAATAGATTTGTTCTGGTGGGATGCGGAACTTGTAGGAAGTGAACAACCTTTCATTCACGTAGATCTGATAATAGTTTTCATTTTAAACAAATTTGGTTAGAATACACATTGAATAAAAGTGCATTAATTTCGAACTGATCAGGTAAGAAGACAAAAGTATGTTAAGAACTGTTATCCCAGTACTTTGGGTATTCTCAAAAGTCACCCCCCCCCCCCCCCCTCCTTCAGCAGCCATTTCAGTTAAAAACAAGAGCAGTCACAAACGTAACATGCAAGATCTTAAGGTCTCTATGGTCAAATCATGCACTTCGTGCATCCTTTTTTGCCTATCTCCGGGGGGAGGGGGGGAGCACTGTGACTAATGGGAAGACCACTGTGACTAACGGGGAGAGCGCTGTGACTAATGGGGAAGAGCACTGTAACTAACGGGAAAGATCACTGTAGCTAATGGTAAAAACCACAAAAGCAGTCTTTTATCTAAACAGCCAGCTGTGGAAAATGAATCCTGATAAATCACGGATTGTGTAAAGTGTTCACTTACTTCTAAGCTTAAAAGCCACAAATCAACTAACTGATTATCTTAACTATTGTAACAGGTTGATAGTCAAATGCACACTTACATCAAAGCAGTCATTATTTGCAATGAAAAGGACATCAAAGTACTCTCCCCTGGGGAAACGGAAACCATCCTTGCCCTCTCTCCTCATGTCCCCATGAACCTTCCTTGGTGTTCAGCACTACGTCCTGCTGGTCCTGTCTCGGGTTAAAATGAACTCCCACAACGTTTCCATCGATGTCAGAGTTGAAGTTGATTGCAAATCTGTTATTTCAAAACTTGTTATAAATTACTACATACAGCTTAGCACATTCCATACATGTGTAACGAAAAGTGAAACTAATATATATATTTTTTTAATACGCACTGATTTCAGTTTAGAATGATCAATTATTATTTTCAGGTACCATGAATATACCATTCAATTTCAAAATTATAACACAGAGAAATTTATTATAACAATACATGAAATAAACAGAACAACAGATAAGGAATAACAATGTGTTTGCCCCTAATAGCTTTGTCCTGTCAGATCAAAAGTTCAAATTGTATTTTATTTTGCTGCTTATGCCATACCCCTTTGATGCCACCTGATGCAGCCGCAGCTCTGTGTCAGTGCCCTGCCATGCTCCTCAGAAGCATACTACCAATGATCCACACAGCTCTTCCTCTTGCTATTTCCACATGATCCCAGACTATATGCAAAACATACCCATTTGTAATCCAATCCCCCAGAGTTTGCTCCTCCAAGGAATGATTTCAACTTATGGATGCTTTTACTTGTCTGAATATTGAAATCTAATTTCTGCAAAGAGTACATATTTAGGGAAAATAATCAGATATTCATTTTACGGCAAATAGCAGAGCAAAATTAGGAAAATAGAAAAGATGTACATAATGTTTTTGTGGATTTTAAAAAGGCAGATGATAGTGCACATAGAAACAGTTTATGGAATGCCAGGAAGGACTTTGGAATACCAAAGATGTTTATCAGCATGACAAAACTATCTATGGAAAACACTTGTAATATAGTAATATATAAAGGCAGAAAAATCAGACCCTTTTCAAAAAACATCTGGTTTAAAGCAAGAAGATGCTCTGTCCCCACTTCTTTTTAATTCAGTCCTGGAAAAGATGGAAATTGAAAGAAGAGTGTACAACAGGAGAAATGAAAAGAATGCAGATGACATTGATATCGTTCAAGAAAATGAACTAGACTGTTAAAACACAGACTCTCTTAAAGGAAGCAGCTCACAAAATAGGGCTAGTTATCAGTCAAGATAAGACAGAATACATGGTAATAACTAGACAGGGAAAGGATATAAACTTCGGCCTAATACAAGTCAATAATATAAAAATAAAATGAATGGAAACAAAAGTACCTGGGTGCAAACTTCAACTACTCCAGCATGCTGTGAGAAGTAATAAAATCTAGAATACAATCTGGAAATAAAGTATACTATGTCCTTCAACATCTGCTAAAGTCAAAGTGTCTGTCTCGCAACACCAAGATAAAAATATTTAAAATGCTGATAAGACCAGTCGTGTTAAATGGCTCTGAAACTTGGAGCACAACTAAAAAAGATAAAGCCTTATTAAAATTTTTGAAACCAGAATCTTATCACAAATCACTAGACCCATCAAAGATGCAAACAGCAGGGAATGGAGAGTGAGAGGCAACAATAAAATTTCTAATCTGTTTAAATCACCACTAATCACTGGCACCAATGAGAAAGCTAATAGACTGAAATGGTTGGGGCAAATTGAGAGAATGTCAGATGACAGAGAGTCAATACTGTATACAAAAGAGAGTATGGTTGCAGACAAGGAGGCAGACCAAGAAGATGATGGAGAGATATATCGAGACAGACCTCTGAAAATTTGGTGTCACCAACTGAAAAAAAAAAATTAAAGAACCCTGACCAGAGAGATGAATAGAGATGGGTGATATTTGCAACAATGAACCTCAAGGGCTTAGAAACCTGAAGATGAAAAAGAAATCCTTAGTTGCCTTTTACAAAATGTTTGCAGAGAAGCAGCAGTCTACTCCCCCCCCCCCCCCCCCCCCCCCCCCGCCTCCCCTCCCTAAATGGAGCCCTAGAACCCATACAGAGAGTGTTAAAATATGAGGACAATAATCTTTTGACAGATATTTCCTGAGGGAAACATTCTGAACACATTGTCAAGAATTACCTTGAAGCATCTTCATTGACAAATCCCAGGACTCTCAAAGCTCTGCCCATCCTGAGACCACCAGGAAACTCGCCATTATAAGGTATCCGCTATCAAAAGTGGATGTATTTTAAGACAAACATGAATAGATTCTAAGTCAAAAGTAAATAAATCGTTAGCTAAAACTGAATGGATTGCAAGTGATTAAAAAATCAACATTTGTTTGATCTTTCATTAAAAATATGTTTCTTCAAGTTTGTAATGCAGACATGTTTGTGTGTGTGTGTGTATGCATACATGCATGTTTGTATGCACATGTGTGTGTGTGTGTGTGTGAGTGGGTGCGTACATAACATTAGGCTACCCATTAAAGAGATAGACAGATGGAATATCTGTTGAGTTGAGCTGAGTTGAGTTGAGTCAAGAATTGACATCACAGCACTCGAGGCATTCATATGCACATTCTGTCCTCATCTTCAGCAACCAGCGAGGAGTTTCAATACTGATGGTACCAGTCACAATCTGGTTATATGTCTGTCTTGCCTTTCCTCTGAGTGTAGTTAGCTGGCCAGACCCTCTGATTACACCCAGGTATCTCATTCACTCAAGGTCATAATAATCTTCTTTCTCTACTGATTCCATTGCTTGTCCCCAAAGGGCATTGACCACATCTGCCTTGTCATGTATCAATTCATCACCCAGTGGTGCATGTCCAGCGAATCTGTATGCCTCTTCAGTACCTACCATGCCAGGCTTGGCCTTGAGAAAAGACACAAAGTATGCTCACTACCCGTGAACTTTCCAGTAAAGTTTGCCTCTCTGCCTGAAACATCCCTGTCTTCACCTTTCTTAGCATGCTTTCAGAATCTGTTACAATTACAACATGTGTATGCATCTTGTTCTCTAGCTACTGGAGAGCTGCAGTTACTGCCTCCCCCTTAACTCTCATGCTAGCTGTTGTGATGTTGTATGTTAGGCTGTCTTACACTAAAGATTTCCTATTGGTTTTTGATTCGAACCCCTAAGCACTTCTCTTTCCTCCCAACACTGAACCATCTGTATAGATAATCAGATAACCTAGGCCTGAATTGTCGTGAATCAACTGTTGGACTTCCACCTACTTAGCACCTGCTGGCCATTCTCTGCACACCTGGCCAAATGTGATCATAATCCTATACAAGTCAGACTTTTCCTCTGGTACTCTGACCCACTCCTCTCCTCCTGAAATCTTCTCCAGCAATGCATACCTGTCTTATTGTGTCTTCTGCTTGAGCCATCCACGGATTTGCCCTATTCAGCCTCTGACCCTTACCTGCACCCAAAGCTTCATACAGATGGTGTTCCCTGTCTGCAGCTACTCTGAGGTATGACTTAGCCTGCAGCACCTTTGGTCTATCTGCAAAAGTCGGCAATGCAAGGATGTATCGCACCCACACAATCGGGGTGTTTCTTGCAAATCCAAAAATCACCCCCATAGCTTCCTTCTCTATACGCTCTAGTTTCTCTAACTGACTCTTCGAGACAGTGAGTAACCCCAATATCTGTTGTTACAATATCAGCGTCTATAAAACACACATGAAGGCCTACACTAGATGCTTCTTCAAAACCTGATGCTGAAAGGCAGAACAGGGTCTACAGAAAAGAAAAAGAATGTGATTTCAGGAAAGTAATAAAATTAACATCATCAAATACTTGATGGAACTTGCTTGTTACCTACAATATTTTACTCAAGTTAATTTGCACATAGTTAGTAAAATAAGGTCTTGAATTGGTCCTACATGGAATGAGGAAGCAAAGACATCATAGATAAACACTACAATGAATTTAAATGAGAGGATTTTAGCAAAAAAATAATATAATTTATATTTTTTTACAATTAAATAGCTTATGTTTACTTATAAATTACATTAGGGTTTACTTATGCACTATATACTGCTTATTTACACACTATTTGAGTTTTAACACATTATTTAATTTATGTTGTTTAAAAATTTTTTTAATTTATATCTTTACTTACACAAGGATTCTGAATAGTTGATTCATAATACTCAGCCCCTTCACTCAGTTTTAAGTATCGAACATTTTGAAATGGCAGGCGGTGCCTGTATTCAATGAAGTACTGGCAATTCACAAGAACTACGTATGACTCCGGACCAACGTAGATTCTCACTGTGAACTTAGAACCCTTGGCAAAAGGAAAGTAGGGAATGCTGCGTTCCTCCTGCTGCCAACATCCTGAAAATGAATTGCGCACAACAGTCTGGGCTTCCGTGCGTGGATTGAAGTGGAAGGCAACATCACATCCTTCCACCTGATCATTTTGCAGGTTGATGTGGAACCTATGGATAATGACCACAATTATTTCAGCATTTTTCCTGTTAGTTTTGGTCATTGAAGTAAACAATGAAAAATGCATGCTAAATCTAGTAATTTACTTCCTTCCTTATTCAACTAGTGTTATTATTCAAACTGTTTATTATAACAATGATATATGCATCTAAATGTTGAATGTTGAATTTAGAATCTATATTACAGCACTTGGGACACTCCCAAAGGTGCTCCATCCCCATCTTCAGAAACAACTGAAGAGTTCCTATTCCGATGATACCAGTAATTGTCTTATTGTACATCCGCTTTGCCTTTCCCTTGAGTGTTGAGCATCAACCAGGTCACCTGGTAATATAAGATGATATATGGTGATATATGCATCTGTTCTGGTTTAACTTGAGTCAATATATTGTCTGTCTTTTCACAGTAAGACATTTTTATTCAGACTATTCTTCTTCTTCTTGAGCATTCCAAGCTTTTGTGGGTTTTTCCCCCTGCAGATATCACCAGCTCCATTGATCTCTGTAATTTGCCTTCTTGTCCAAGATGGTGACTCCAAGTATTTATAGATCTACCTGTATATTATCATTCAACCATCTTCTTTGTCTACCTCATGGTCTGCTCAAGCAAAACTCTTTTTTGTGTGCAGTTTTTCATCTATCTGTTTCCTGTATTTTTAGACACTAATTTAAAATTATTTAGTTTCTATTAGGGAGCCAGTTTCTCAGAAGACAGCACATTTGCTTCTTAACCCTATAAATTCATTTCAAATCCTCAGTGAGATATGGCATTTTTAAACCATATGAAATTGAGTAATATGAAAAGTCCTGGGAAGTAAAAGTAGACAGCCTGATATTGGTCGCATGACAATAATTCATATAAAGATCATGTGACAGAAGACCTTCAACTGACAATGCTTCTATAAAAAAAATGTGTGAGCAAGTTTTATAAAACTGAAGTAAGTTTTACCTCTCCTGATCAAATGCAACTCTTCCTCTAACAATGATCTGTGCTCCAACATTCAGACCTCCAGGAATATAAGTGTAGTCAGGAGCCTCCTAAATAAGGGGGAAAAAATATATTATTTAGTAAAAAATACAAATAATTCTTCAGGTGTAAACTTTCAGATATCTGAGTTAATCTCAGTAAAGATTCAATGTCACAAAATTTTGGACAAGCCCAAATTAACACCATCTCCATCCTCAACTGAATGATACTGAATGGTAGGGTCTCCATACTGAGAGTACCTATGTTGTATGGTTAACTATTCATCTTGCCTTTCTTCCAAATTTCAGATCTTCCGTCAGGATTCAAGTGTGTTACTGTCAACACAGACAAAACATCCAACATTTTGTTTTCTTTGTCCTCCAGAGATAAAGCTGTTACAAAGAAACAACCTAACTAAAGGAAGGACAACTTCCTTAGAATCACATTTGATAAAAGGCTTACAAGGAACAGTTATATGGAAAATGTAGAAGGCAAGGCGACTAGAACTACTTAGAAAACTGACAGGCAGAAGCTGGGGAGCAAATACAAATATCTGCCATGAGATTTTATAATGGCGCAACAGCTAGGTCATCAGCTGCTAATTCCCATCTGCAATTGTTAGACAGAGTAGGGAATGGACTCAATGCTTCGAAAGTAATGACATAAACGGACATGGAACAGAAAATGCTATATACACTCTATTAGCAACTGGTTATTTCAGTGATGGAGTATGGTTTAGGACTGCTAAAATTAGCTCATACCTCTAATGACAAACTGGAACACTTACAAGATGAAGCAATAAGTGTTATTCTGGGATGTGCACGAGACTCACAGTTTGTGTGCACGTGGCACATACTTGCACTGCTATCCGTATATGAGAGAGACAAGTTTTTACAGGTGGATATGTACCTTGAAGTCACAATAGACAGGGATCACCTTCTACATAGAGCCTTTGGGGATAGCAAGGAGCAACGGCTGAAAAGATGACATAGGCAGAAGTCATGATCAGAACTGTATGTGCTTCTGACAAGATAGCGCACGGTGAAGAATGGGAACAACGCTCAGCAAAACAGACTTGCACAGAATGATAGTTAGCTTGGACCGCGGCTGCTAGGAACAGATAACTGGTGAAACAGAGTCAGCGCTGCAAGAACTGGTCAGTAAACAATTTACGCCCAGTGACATCATAATATTTACAGATGGGTCTGTAGTAAGAGGTAATAATAGTGGGCGGGGTTATATTGTAAAGATGAATGGACAATGTTTGAAAACAGATAGCCTCGTGTAAAACACTGCTACAACAAGTATTAGAATGGAGGTGGAGGTGGTAACGGCAGCTTTCTGGTGGCCTGAGAGCAGCACAGTTCGATATGTTGTAATTGTAACAGACTCACAGAGTATGCTTCCGAAAATATAAACTAGTGTCCTGCGATCATACTGGCTTGCATCACTTGATAAGACCCAGATCAAGAGCAGATCATGGATTTTCTGTCCAAGAGCTTCAGGTGTACGAGGTAATGAGCAGGCTGATAGATTAGCTGCTGCATCTCCTCTTGGTGGTGAGCTACTTTATGGTAAAGCAGATTTGGTGAAGGCTCTATGGGATCAAATGAACAGTGCAAAAGAACTGATAGGAAATCCATATACTGAAAGACTACTTCAACAGGGGCGAGTAGAGGTTTTGAAAGCTATTCAACAGTGAAGGGGAAACAGAGGTGGACGTTTAATCAGGTTGCAGCTAGTAGTATTAGCCTGTCAACCCTTCATTAGTTAATAAAGAAGGCGACGGAGCACACTTGGAAATGTCCCGAGTGATGTCAATCCATGATTGATTCATTCATTCATTCATTCACTGAGACAATTATTCATATGATTTTCTTCTTCTTGTCTTTTCACTGTGAGCAGTTTTAAGATAAAAAGGCCACAGGCCTCTATGAAGTCTGTGGTACAAGGGATGTCTTCTACTGTTGCTTGGTTTCCCTTGCAATGCCAACCAGCCAAACCCTGGATCTCTCTACTGCATGTATAGAGCATGTCTGTGGCACAGGCTCAGTATTCTGTGGTGCCTGTTCACATGAGCCACAGATTACAACACTAGGGCACCATGCAGTTCTTCCTTGTAATGCCAGAACTGTATTGATTTCAAGACATCATAGCACACTGGGCATACCCACAGATAACCCAACTCTCTCGCATCATAGCACACTGGGCATACCCACAGATACCCCAACTCTCTCGCATCATAGCACACTGGGCATACCCACAGATACCCCAACTCTCCCTCATCATAGCACACTGGGCATACCCACAGATACCCCAACTCTCTCGCATCATAACACACTGGGCATACCCACAGATACCCCAACTCTCTCGCATCATAGCACACTGGGCATACCCACAGATACCCCAACTCTCTCGCATCATAGCACACTGGCCATACCCACAGATACCCCAACTCTCTCGCATCATAGCACACTGGGCATACCCACAGATACTCTTCTCCCCCAACTCTCTCGCCATATCATAAACACACTCGGCCATACCCACAGATACCCCAACTCTCTCGCATCATAGCACATTGGCCATACCCACAGATACCCCAACTCTCTCGCATCATAACACACTGGGCATACCCACAGATAACCCAACTCTCTCGCATCATAGCACACTGGGCATACCCACAGATACCCCAACTCTCTCGCATCATAGCACACTGGGCATACCCACAGATACCCCAACTCTCTCGCATCATAGCACACTGGGCATACCCACAGATAACCCAACTCTCTCACATCATAACACACTGGGCATACCCACAGATACCCCAACTCCCTCACATCATAGCACACTAGGCATACCCACAGATACCCAAACTCTCACGCATCATAGCACACTGGGCACCCACAGATAAAACTAAACTCTCTCGCATCATAGCACACTGGGCATACCGACAGATACCCAACTCTCCCGCATCATAGCACACTGGGCATACCCACAGATACCCAAACTCTCTCGCATCATAGCACACTGGGCATACCCACAGATACCCAACTCCCGCATCATAACACACTGGGCATACCCACAGATACCCCAACTCCCTCACATCATAGCACACTAGGCATACCCACAGATACCCAACTCTCACGCATCATAGCACACTGGGCACCCACAGATAACTAAACTCTCTCGCATCATAGCACACTGGGCATACCGACAGATACCCAACTCTCCCGCATCATAGCACACTGGGCATACCCACAGATACCCAAACTCTCTCGCATCATAGCACACTGGGCATACCCACAGATACCCAACTCCCGCATCATAACACACTGGGCATACCCACAGATACCCCAACTCCCTCACATCATAGCACACTAGGCATACCCACAGATACCCAACTCTCACGCATCATAGCACACTGGGCACCCACAGATAACTAAACTCTCTCGCATCATAGCACACTGGGCATACCCACAGATACCCCAACTCTCCCGCATCATAGCACACTGGGCATACCCACAGATACCCAAACTCTCTCGCATCATAGCACACTGGGCATACCCACAGATACCCAAACTCTCTCGCATCATAGCACACTGGGCATACCCACAGATACCCAACTCCTGCATCATAGCACACTGGGCATACCCACAGATACCCCAACTCTCCCGCATCATAGCACACTGGGCATACCCACAGATACCCAAACTCCCTCACATCATAGCACACTAGGCATACCCACAGATACCCAACTCTCACGCATCATAGCACACTGGGCACCCATAGATAACTAAACTCTCTCGCATCATAGCACACTGGGCATACCCACAGATACCCAACTCTCACGCATCATAGCACACTAGGCACCCACAGATAACTAAACTAAACTCTCTCGCATCATAGCACACTGGGCATACCCACAGATACCCCAACTCTCCCGCATCATAGCACACTGGGCATACCCACAGATACCCCAACTCTCCCGTATCATAGCACACTGGGCACCCACAGATAACTAAACTCTCTCGCATCATAGCACACTGGGCATACCCACAGATACCCCAACTCTCCCGCATCATAGCACATAGGGCACCCACAGATAACTAAACTCTCTCGCATCATAGCACACTGGGCATACCCACAGATACCCAACTCCCGCATCATAGCACACTGGGCATACCCACAGATACCCAAACTCTCTCGCATCATAGCACACTGGGCATACCCACAGATACCCAAACTCTCTCGCATCATAGCACACTGGGCATACCCACAGATACCCAACTCCCGCATCATAGCACACTGGGCATACCCACAGATACCCCAACTCCCTCACATCATAGCACACTAGGCATACCCACAGATACCCAACTCTCCCGCATCATAACACACTGGGCATACCCACAGATACCCCAACTCCCTCGCATCATAACACACTGGGCATACCCACAGATACCCCAACTCTCTCGCATCATAGCACACTGGGCATACCCACAGATACCCAAACTCTCTCGCATCATAACACACTGGGCATACCCACAGATACCCAAACTCTCTCGCATCATATCACACTAGGCATACCCACAGATACCCAAACTCTTTCGCATCATAGCACACTGGGCATACCCACAGATAAACAAACTCTCTCGCATCATAACACACTGGGCATACCCACAGATACCCCAACTCTCCTAGAATAATTAAGGTGTCAATTTTACTTCTTCTTCTTCCTCTTATTCCATCCTTCTGTCAGAAAACTTACATCAAGAGGCTGGTAGCCTTTATGAAAGCTATTGTGCAGTCCATATCTTCTCGTGTACCACACAGCTGTCTTCATTGTGGTTGGAGCAGATTTTACATTCTATAAACACATAGTTTTGTAAACAACTCATTCTGTTCCTCTAGTACGCCCTTTCGTTTTAGAGCCCACTCGATCACATATTCAAACAACCTTGGATTTTCTGTTTCATTTAACGTTGTTATCTTCAGCTGGCATTCATGCACAGGTAGTAGCAACTCCTAGCACAGAAGGAGCCTATCACTTCTTAAATTTTCTGGGTCGGGTTCACCCCGGTCATGACCCCAAGGGTTTTTCTCTCCTACTATGCGCTGAATCACTTGCCAACATAAAACGCGGGTGTGCCGTTAAAGTCACTTCTCCCTTAATCATAGTCACTGCAGGTCATCTAGCAACACTTGTTTCAGCTTAATCGTTAACACCTGACCTGGGTCAACGTGCTATAGATTCCCCCCCCCCCCCCACCCATGCCGCCCTGTCACTGGCTGGCATGAATCTGATCTCAGTTTCACGCCATCACAACAGTTCACACCATTGACTTGAATTGTCATAGTACTGTGGGGCTGGGTCTGGTTGAGATTTTATAAAGGCAATCGTAATCTGCCAAGACAGACAGAACAAACGAGCGAATGAACGCATGAACAGACAGACATACAGATAACAAAGATAGATGGATGGATAGACAGACAGACAGACAGACAGACAGACAGACAGACAGACAGACAGACAGACAGGACAGACAGACAGACAGACAGACAGACAGACAGACTAGACAGACACAGACAGACAGACAGACAGACAGACAGACAGACAGACAGACAGACAGACAGACAGACAGACAGACAGACAGACAGACAGACAGACAGACAGACAGACAGACAGACAGGACAGACAGACCCCAGACAGATAGATAGATAGATAGATAGATAGATAGATAGATAGATAGATAGATAGATAGATAGATAGATAGATAGATAGATAGATAGATAGATAGATAGATAGATAGATAGATAGATAGATAGATAGATAGATAGATAGATAGATAGATAGATAGATAGATAGATAGATAGATAGATAGAGGGATAGACAGACAGACAGACAGACACTGTACGACGTTTGATTTCACCAAAGTATTTAATGTCCATGCGATATTTACATTCAGACAGCTGAAAGAGCAGGAGAATATGATACAACCTACATAATCGCATTTACAGACCAGAAAAAAGCATTTGATGAAGTAATCAAGGATATGCTGTGGTGTTGTCTTAAAAGGCGTGCATTTGGGACAGCAACTGAGGGGATAAACCTCCATTCGAGGTCAGATGGCAATCTTTTTATCTTTTTAATCTGTCCAGGCTACGTGCAAGGACGAAGGTGCACACGAGATTCCTCAGGGATTTTCTGTTTGCGGATGATGCAGTCATTGTGGCACATTTAGAGGATGATCTGCAGATACTGATGAATCGCTTTGCAAATGCTTGCAAAGAATTTGGGCTTACCATCAGTCTGAACAAAACACAAGTGATGGGATTGAATGTTGGAAATCCACCAAACATTAGTGTGTATGACCATCAGCTGCTGGCTGTAAATGAGTTTGAGTACCTAGGCTCACGTATCTCAAGCAATCATTCTCTGGATTCTCTGCTACGTTTGCAAATCTCACAAAGAGAGTCTGGTCAAACAAAAAGCTAACTGATAATACAAAAATGAAGGTTTATGAGTCTTGTGTCCTGAGCACATTACTGTACTGCTGCGAATCCTGGACTCTCTATGCTCCACAGTAAAAAAGACTGAATACCTTCCATATGCGCTGTCTGAGACGCATCCTTGGCATATTATGGCGAGACTTTGTCTCCAACGAATGTGTGCTGACAAGAGCAAAAATACCATCAATGTATTGTATACTGAAGCAAAGACGTCTGCGCTGGCTGGGACATGTCTCCCGCATGGAGGATGGTCGTATTCCAAAAGATCTCCTAAATGGTGAATTAGTAACTGGGAATAGACCTACAGGAAGGCCAAAGCTGAGCTACAAAGATGTATGCAAACGTGACCTAATAGATACCAACATAGGCACAGAGACATGGGAAAAATCAGCTGCAGATCGACTACTATTGAGACAGAAAGTGAAAGATGGACTGTCACATTTTGAAAGAAACCGAACACAACGAGCTGTGGAGAGGAGGCACCGGAGAGTAAAACTGCCTCACAACGAGGGAGTATCTGCTTTTGTGTGTATCCTGTGTGGCAAAGACTGCCATTCCCGCATCGGACTTTACAGTCACAGCAGATGCTGTTCCCAAAGCCAGCGGCACATCTCCTGACGGATTCCATTATGTGTCTAAAAAGATATGAGATTAGCAAACATCGTATTAAAGTTTGTAAGCGTGTGTATACATTAAGGCAAAATCAGGTGCTTCCAAATCGTTTGAAGTAAATTCAGGAGTACGACTTTGCCGTACGTAAATTGTCAGTATATGCAAAAAAGCTGAGAGCCAAGAAGATGATGGTGATTTAGAAATCTCAATCTAGTCAATATCAAGTGTCAGAAATATAATAGCAGACAGGATACTATTACAACCAATTGCACTTACACACAAGTGTATCTTTGTCTCCCAAGGCAAATCTAAAATAAAAACGATTTTCCGGCCAATTTTAGGCAGTGTCAATCTTAGACCCATACTAAAACTAATGAACGCAAAATCACAGCAGAGATGTGACGCCTTAGAAAAGGTTCAGGAACAACATAGAAGAGCTAAAATTACAAATGAAAAAAAAATAAGTTAGAAGAGTACTAGGAGTGAAACCAGTTAACAGATTTGTAAACAACAACATATAGGATGGTTTGGCCATCTGACGAGAATGCCCGGGTACCAGCTACAACAGAGAGCAGCGCTGACGAACTACAATTGACACAGAGAAAGTGGAAGACGTTGCAGAAAATGGAACTATAGCACCAAGGTCAACCTTAAGAAAATTATAAAACAACTTATAGTCTTAAGGAAATTATGAACAACTTAACAATCTTTTGGAAATTAAGAACAACTTACACTCTTTTGGAAATTAAGAACTTACAGTCTTTTGGAAATTAAGAACTTACAGTCTTTTGGAAATTAAGAACTTACAGTCTTTTGGAAATTAATAACTTACAGTCTTTTGGAAATTAAGAACTTACAGTCTTTTGGAAATTAAGAACTTACAGTCTTTTGGAAATTAGGAACTTAATACAGTCTTTTGGAAATTAAGAACAACGTATAAGTGCGTACTGGAATGAGCACACATAGGATCCTTACAAATCCCCCACACACCCTTTTTTCCCACCAGCAACCACCACTGATGAACAAAAGAAGAAGATGATTTCACTTCCCCCAAACAATACGCTGTTTACCAGCAAATTGTCTCGTTATTTGTGTCAGGTTTTTGTTTTCCTCTTGATGCTCTGCATTCTAAAAATATTTATGCAGCTCAACCGGCTAAATTTTCGTCCTTTTAAAGACTGCAAGATAGTCCAAGACTCATATCTGTTTGTTGCTGGTGAAAATATGAATAATCTCAACATTTTGACTTTGATTTACTTCCTAGTTTTTAGATATGAGGCATTTTTTTAGAAGGAGATTTATTTTTGAACTGCTATGGTCATCCTCTTTTTACTTCAGTTTGAAGTCTCCTCTGCAGTTTGTTATGAGTCTAGATATTCACTAACTGTGACATGTTTCCTTTTTTCGTCCCTGATTGTTACTTTTGGTAATATTCTATAAAATATGTCGAATGATTGCTACTTTTGGGTGACATGTTTTGCTTTGTTCTGAACATTAGTTTTCTTTGTTTTCCTTAAATAAACACTATTTAACTTCATATGAATGGACAATCAAACCTACACACTGGATACTGTGTTATAAAGAGGCTATCGTTCTTGCTTGGTGGTTAAGTGACTAAGTAGTTTGCCTCGCATTCTGAACGTCATAGGATCGTTTCAAGGACTGCGTCGTTCTCTTCGCGAGTGCAGTTTAATTTTACGAAGATCCCTGGAGATCATCGATGTGGCTAGAGAGTTCGTGCTTTTAAGTAATGCATTTGGCTGGCGGCTAGTCGCTCTGTTGGCAGGCAGGCTTGGCAGACAGGCAGGCAGGTAGGCAGACAGGCAGGCAGACAGACAGACAGACAGACAGACAGACAGACAGACAGACAGACAGACAGACAGACAGACAGACAGACAGACAGACAGACAGGCAGGCAGGCAGACAGGCAGGCAGACAGACAGGCAGACAGGCAGACAGGCAGGCAGGCAGACAGACAGGTAGGCAGACAGGCAGACAGACAGGCAGACAGACAGGCAGGCATGCAGACAGACAGACAGGCAGGCAGGCAGGCAGGCAGACAGACAGACAGACAGTCTCCATACAAGTAAGCCAGCAATCTACAGTGAATGTGCACGCGAAACTGCTGGACCAAGACTAAAGTCCAAAAGTGGACGACCAACCAGAACTTTTCTCTGGAGTGTACAGCCGGTGAATGCCAAGAAAAAGAAGAATATGACAACAACAAGTATTCTGTTGAAACTACAATACAGACAACACGTAACTTACTATAGCTGTTTTCCTGTACGCCATGTTGATTGACTTGTAAATCTGTGAACAAACAAGGAACACAAGTGTAAGTGTGGCAATATCGCGCGCTGTCCTTTCTGTGTTCAGTGACGGGCGCACGAGACTTTTATACACACAGACCGGACAGTTAATACTGTAGGTTACCGTACTTAGGCCGATGATAATCAGTTGGCCCTGAATGCACGTACATTCATACATGTATTACTGCTACTACTGCTGCTGCTTCTATGTATTATTATTTTTAATATTATTATTATTAATTTTACTCAAACGAAGATCTGACCCTTAACCATGTCACAATAAGCCATTTTTAGACTAGTTCTTCTTCTTCTTTTTCGTATTCACCAGCTGTAAACTCTGGCGGAAAGTTTTGGTTGTTCGTCCACTTTTGGACTGCATCCTGTTCCAGAACCTGAGTGTTGTGTGTACATCTGTTTTACAGATCTGACTCATTTGTATGCGACTGCTGGTTCCTTGCCTCTCAAGCAGATGCACTCCGACTTCGAAGAAAGCTTTAAATAAATCGACTCTTACGGTATGCTTTGGGAAGGCAGTGGGTCTACCCTTGCTTTCCCTATAATAGGGCCCCGGAACCCACACAGGGGCTCTTGTTCACTAGTGGTTGTATTTTGCAATAAGACGGGACGAGGTGGCCAAATCCCTGTACCGGTGGGGCCAGTATTTGTCTCCCTTGATCACATCAGCACTGCCGGAGTCCTTTTCATGGCTCTTGCTGGCATGCAATGCTAAGCCCTTTTATTTGGCTCACATAACCTAGTCACAATTATAACCTAAAGCTCCCCTTTCGGGGATCTGGTTGAACGTGACGATTTTGTCAAAAGCCAGGAGGAGGAGAACTATCAGCTGTAGCATTTTACCAGCACAGCCACTATATGTCATTTATACTACTTGTTCTATTGCACTTGGGTCATTTCCTCAAGTACCCAACATCTCATTATACTACTCTTAACTCCTTTCCTTATACCCATCTATTGGCTAAACGTTTAGTCAATCACTTGTATTCAATGTCATCGGTTCCCATTCATTTGTTTGGCTTGTATAGGATCACTTTCACTGCACACTCAGAACATTTTGTAGTTCTCCAATCTTCACTAAATTATCATACCCATCTCAATCAACACAGTGCACCAACTCCGTAGCATCGACGACGGTGCAAATATGTCTATATCGTGTGTCTATGTTGTATGTCTATATTATGTGTCTATAGTCTATCCGTGATCCAGCCAGCCTCACGCTAGCAAGTTTTATATGTGTTCAACGTGCATCTCCCAGTGGATGCATAAAAACGTTGTTATTATATGGTAAAATTTGCCGTTTTTTTTTTTAAATGTTTGTTCGGTGTTTTGTGACTGAATTTAAATGGCAAACGGACAAGGCATATTCTAAACACGAAATGGCAATGAATATATTAACGTGTACAACGTAGACAGAGCTTCCTAAGGGCAGGCACTTCGATACCTACGAAAAGAATTTCAAATTACTGGGCTCCTTATGTTGCTTAAAATACACGCCATACATTTCACCTACTATACTGGCATGACATAACGTGGATGCTTCGGGATACGTCAGTTAAGTGATTTTGTGTATTTGTGTGGTTTTGTTTTATTTATGTATGTTTTGATGAAAGCTCTTTCACTTTTTGTTTAGTGTTTGTTAATACTGTGAAGCTAGCTGAGCTACTTTTCGTACACTTTTATATCTCTCCCTAAACTCGTCATCCCTTTGTGGGATGGAATTTTTAGCTATATTGAAGCCCCATCCTGGCTTTTGTCGGGGGCCCTAAATTTAGCCGGGCCTGAAATAAGGCTGTGATATCTCCATAGAGATCCTCATCCACATAGTGGCACTTTGGGTCACCGGATGTTTATCGCTTGTATGATGTCCTGGTGGGGTACAATCACTTACCTACCTTATATCTCTGTGTGGTTACGTGTGTGTTTGTGTGTGTGAGTATATAGCTGTGTGTGTCTGTGTCTGGTTATATGCGTGTGTGTTTTAGAGCGTGTGTCTGTCTGGGTGACTGTGTGTGTGTGTGCGCGTGTGTGTGTATGTATGTACGCATGTGTGTATGTATGTATATGTGCGTGTGTATGTACGCATGTACGTATGTGTGTGTACATGTTCGTATGTATGTGGATGTATGTGTGTACTGGGCGAGCGTGCGCACATATTTTACCACCCATGCTTTTGTTTTTGACTTGACATTCATAATATGCATATTATTACATGAACATAACATGCTTTATTGATTAAATACAACTGCTGTGTGAAAGATGGGAGTCTGGGAGGGCCGAATGTAAGACAGGCCCGCGTGCATAATTTGTGACCCTTTGTAAATAAATTTCGTTCGTTCGTTCTCCATGAAATAGTCTGCTGAAAACAAAGAGGTTCTATCGTTCTATAAAGCTACTATTTCAGACTGTTTCGTTATTCAGAGAACGTCACATTTGCACAGCATAAGCTATCTATATACGGGCATTCATAGGCACTCACGAGCATTCCATGACAATTTCCCACTGTTATCTTCAGTCTTCTCCTTCTCAAATTATGAATTGTAATCCTGGGGCCCAAATGTGTCATACTTTACAATTAAACTTGATTGACAGGGTATTCTAGACAGAACATTCTTAACAGGGTACTCCAGATAGGATACTCCAGGCAGAACCTTCTAAACAGGCTCTCTAGGCGGAAAGTTTAAGACAGGATACTTTAGACAGAACGTTCAAATCAGGCTACAAGAGAAAGAATGCTCTAGACAGGATACCCTAGACACAAGGTTCTAGACAAGATACTCTAGACAGAACGTTCTAGACAGGATGCTCTAAATAGAACGTTCAAGAAAGGATACTCTAGGCAGAATGATCTAGATAGGATACTATAGACATAACGTTCTAGACAGGCTACTTTAAGCAGAACATCTAACAGGATACTCTAGACAGAACGTTCAAGACAGGATACTCTAGGCAGAACGTTCTGGACCGGGTACCAAAGGCAGACCATTTAAGACAGGATAATCTAGACAGAACGTTCAAGACAGGATACTCTAGGCAGAACGTTCTAGACAGACTACTCTGGACAGAATATTCAAGACTGGATACTCTAGACAGAATGTTCAAGACAGGATGCTCTAGACAAAACATTAAAGACAGGATACTCTAGGCAGAACGTTTTCGACATGACAATCTAGACAGAACGTTCTAGACAGGCTACTCTGGACAGAATGTTCAAGATTGGATACTGTAGACAGAACGTTCAAGACAGGATACTTTAGACAAGATGATCAAGACAGGATACTCTAGATAGAACGCTCTAGACTGGCTTTTCTAGTCCCAACGATCAAGACAGGATACTCTAGACAAGATGATCAAGACAGGATACTCTAGATAGAACGCTCTAGACTGGCTTTTCTAGTCCCAACGATCAAGACAGGATACTCTAGACAGAACATTTTAGGTAGGCTACTCTAGACAGAATGTTCAAGCCAGGATACCCTAGACAAGATGATCAAGACAGGATACTCTAGACAGAACATTTTAGGTAGGCTACTCTAGACAGAATGTTCAAGCCAGGATACTCTAGACAAGATGATCAAGACAGGATACTCCAGACATAACGTCTAAGACAGGATACTTAGACAACGTTAAAAAAATACTCTGGACAGAACGTTCAAGACAGGATACTCTGGAGAGAACGTTACAGACAGGATACTCTAGACAGAATGGAGGGAGCGGAGGGAGGGGGGGGGGGGGTTCTGAAACAATCACCTCGACTGGCAATCAAGAGTGCTAGCAACTGAGCTGCCGAATGAACTTCGTGTAGTCACCGATAAGAAATGAGTGTTCCGTTCCGTGCCATCTGAGCCTATGTACAATCCGACAACGCAAGTGGCTGTAAATCTGCCAAGCTAATCCTGGACTCGCAAATCGATAATTTTTGTCAAGGGTGAAAAAAAGGGGAGGGGGCTGAGTTCCCTACTCCCTAAACTATTTTAGGAAGTAGCTCCCACCTTCCATCCTTCCCCATCCATTAAAACCACTCCCCCTCCTTATATAGACGCTTTCTTTTTCAAGCATTTCGCAATAGTGTCATATTAATTTAACAATATTCCTTATAATTTGCCATTCAGCACATAATATTAATAATACATTTTTATTATTATTGCGCAGTTAAACAAAGCTTAGAGATCTCCCAATAATTTCAGGGGAAGGGGAGCTCAAAAGGTTTAAACCGTGTCGATATGCACATTAATAATAAAATTCTAGAAATTATAATTTAAAAAAATCATTGCGCATTTAAACAAGGACTGAGCCCTCTACCGACCCTAGATAATTATTGGGGGAGGGGGTTATGTCCCAATGTTTTCTCTTTTTCAGCGCGCCCGTCAGTGTCTGTTCCGTCAGTCTCTTTGTTCGTTAGTCCACCTACCTGCCTACATACTTATCTGTCTGTCTTGACTATCATTCGATCTATCTGTATTTTAGTCTATATTTGCGTGTGTGCCTGCCTGCTTCCTGGTGTCTCGTTAACTACCATGCATTCATCCATCTCTGATTGGACTATTCGCCTCTTTGATTTTGCCCTCAGCTAATATCTTTATATCTCCGTGTTTACCTGTGTTCTAGCCTTTGTCCGTTGCCTTGTCGCGTGTCTAACCGAATATCTAAGCAGTCCTCTTAGAATTAAAAAAAACATGGAGAGGTTTAGACCCCCCCCCCCCCCCGTGTGGGTTTCGGGGCCTATTATAGGAAAAACAAGAAAAGACCCACTGCCTACCCAAAAGCATGTCGTAAGAGTCGACTAATTGGGAGCTTCCTTCGAAATCGGAGTGCAAATGCCTGAGAGGCAAGGAACCAACAGTTTGCACACAATTGAGTCAGACCTGTCAAAAGGATACACACACAACATTAAGGCTCTGAAACAGGACTGCAGTCAGAAGTAGACGAACAACAAGAACTTTCCGCAGGAGTTTACAGCCGGTGAACGCAAAGAAGAAAGCAGATTCTTTCAGCCTAGTGCACGAGATGAATACAAAAGAAGTGGCATGTTACATAATATGACATTCGTGCAAAAGTAAAGCTCCATACAGTCAATCAAGGCATGTTGCTCTGTGTCCAACATCAGAGAGCCTCATAAATAAAACAACACAAATCATTATTTATATTTCATCTCTCAGCCATTGTAACCGATACTTCAGTTTATTGCCCATTCCTATCTCTAAAGCGGATACCGTTCTTACTAATACAAACGCACTGACATGATATAACAAAACCTTTACTACAAGGAATATAGTCCTTTACCCAACTAAGTTCCTAAATGTAGTCTGACATTTCATAAATAAACACGTCCATTGTGAATGGATGAAAGCTGTAATCAGCCCCCCCCCCCCCCCCCCTTATAAAAAATATGATCAATTGATTAAATCAGGAGATGTAAGAGTGTAATTACGAAAGCTTTTATTAACAAACTATTTAGGATGAACTGAAAATGTATACAAGCGTAAAAATGCTCAAGTCTGAACTATTTAGAATTGGAATTCACAAAAGTGCTTTTGGCACAATGCTTACTCCAGGTCTTCTGTAGGAAGGACTTGGCTTACCAGACGTCGTTTTTGGAAATGGACAAGGTCGAATCTTATCTTTCACATTTCCTAGCCGACCTCTGCTATAATAAAGATAACACATTTCTCGCTTTTAAATTAAATGATTGCAATGACTGACTGACTGATTGGTATGTTTTCGTCTTTCCAGACAATGGTGTTATATTGTGCTATGAGGATGCATGGAACTCACAATCCATGGCAAAGGTGAGTGTGACTAGCAAGACCCGCCAGCGTTAAGAAAAGTCATTCACAATTATAGTATAAGATTTCAGGACCATTGTTTTCAACATTTGTGTTCAGTCTGTTTCTTCTCAGACGCTCAGCTCTCATCCTTTCTGCAATAATTTCTTCCTTTCATTCCCTTCCTGATGTGCCCACTCCACACAATACGGACTATGACATTTTGTTCCCTCGAGGTCACCTCGATATCTGTATCATTCATGTCCCGTTTGCACACATCTTTATATCGTAGTAGAGGTCGGCCTAGACATCTTCTACCCGTCTTTAATTTCCGATAGAGGACGCGCTAATGGACTCTGCCATCCCCCATTCTCCAGGCAAGCCCATTGAGGCGGATCTTTACTAACTGACATAGGCTCCTATGTGTACCCAGACCAAAATAAGTATAAGATATGTTTTTGGGGAGTTAGATAAACGATGTAATATTGCCTAGAGTTAGATAAACGATGTGATATTGCCTAGAGTTAGATAAACGATGTGATATTGCCTAGAGTTAGATAAACGATGTGATATTGCCTAGAGTAAGTAAACGGTGTGATATTGCCTAGAGTTAGATAAACGATGTGATTTTGCCTAGAGTTAGATAAACGATGTGATATTGCCTAGAGTAAGTAAACGGTGTGATATTTCATATATCACCCAGTGAGGGTCGATATTTCTATAATAATACTGATTTAGCAGCATAAGGTGTAAAAATTATCCTTTGGTTACCTTTACTTATAAGTTTAATTTAATATTATAGGTCTCTCTAAAAGTAACCCACTTGTAATATTTCATATTAGTTATATACCGACCAGGGATTGCAGATACCATAATGTCACTGGGTTGAAAGAGTTCATATCATAGCACTGGGTTGTTTTTCCAAGGCCATGCTGGCGGGGTGAGTAATGAACAGGAAGATAGACTGACTGGATCTGCACCACTGGGTGGTGAACTGATACATGACAAGGCAGATGTGGTCAATGCCCTTTTTTGGAACAAGCAAAGCAACGGAATCAGTAGAGAAAGAAGATTATTATGGTCTGGAGAGAATGAGGCACCTGGATGTAACCAGAGGGTCTGGCCGGCTCACTACACTCAGAGGAAAGGCAAGACCGACATATAACCAGATTGTAACCGGTACCGTCAGTACTAAAACTCTGTGCTGGCTGCTGAAGATGAGGACGGAGCATGCATGGAAATGCTCTGAGTGCTGTTATGTCAATTCTTGATTCAACTCAACTCATATCACAGAATGTAGCCAGACAAATAAAATAAACAGCAGTACCTAAACTGCGAATATCATTGTTTTGTTATGCTAATGGTAATGTTAGTTTCAGCTTCATAGCAAACGGGTCACCCTATAGTTGCTCCGCTTTTGTGCCAACGAAAAACACACAGAATGTTCATCGCAGTCCCTTGTGGAAAGATTGACAGATTGCTGTCTCAGCTTATGCACTAGCATACACACGCATTAAAAGCATACGTTGCCATCAGAAGTGTTAATACAAACAGTCCGACATTAGAAATGCAGTTCATCATCGACAGTAGCAGAGTAACCAACAAATCAGCAGTTGCACATGCGATCATTTTAATCACACAAGGGCACCACTAATATTGCGACGACAGGCCACGCGCCATTTTCTGAATCTGTTATTGATGTCTTGGAAATTGTAGGGTCAGGTTATAATAACACAGCAACAAGTGTTTAATGCTTTCTTAGTGTGTATATATGTGTCATATATGGACTGCCGACACCATATTGTGACTGTCTGGTGTATGTGTTGTAAATCAATGTTCTTCAACAGGTGGCCTGAGGGAAAATCCAAGTAGGGTACCAAAAAATTCATGCGTAATCAGGGAAAGGGATAATGTATTTTTTTTCCCCTTTAATAAAAGAGTAGTCATCAGGATTAACACCTCCAGCATAAAAATCCAACAGGCAGAAATCTTGAAAATCCCGTTCAACAGAAATCCTGAAAATCCCGTTGAACCGTGCCAGTGTTTGACAGGTTGGCGCAAGGTCGGATCACGTGTGTGTAAAGGTAATTCAATATGCTCTGACACAGGTGCTGCATTCTACTTGCTCATACCCTTTCTCCCACTCGCTGAGCTTAAAAGTAACTAACTTGTATGAGAGATGCGTTATAGCTAATTGCTGAAACACTCGAAGCACATTAACACTGCAATTCACGGTCAGACGACAACAGTAACATCAATCTAATGTAATGTAATCTAATCTAATTTACCTACATACATACCTACCTCTCTATCTAGCTCTCTATCTAGCTCTCTATCTAGCTCTCTATCTAGCTCTCTATCTAGCTATCTATCTAGCTATCTAGCTCTCTATCTATCTAGCTCTCTATCTAGCTATCTATTAATCTATCTATCTATCTATCTATCTATCTATCTATCTATCTATCTATCTATCTATCTATCTATCTATCTATCTATCTATCTATCTATCTATCTATCTATCTATCTATCTATCTATCTATCTATCTATCTATCTATCTATCTATCTATCTATCTATCTATCTATCTATCTATCTATCTATCTATCTATCTATCTATCTATCTATCTATCTATCTATCTATCTATCTATCTATCTGTCTATTTGTCTGTCTGTCTGTCTGTCTGTCTGTCTGTCTGTCTGTCTGTCTGTCTGTCTGTCTGTCTGTCTGTCTGTCTGTCTGTCTGTCGTCTGACTGTCTGTCTGTCGTCTGACTGTCTGTCTGTCGGTCAGTCGGTCTGTCTGTCGGTCGGTCTGTCTGTCTGTCGGTCGGTCTGTCGGTCTGTCTGTCTGTCTGTCTGCCTAAATGTGTTCACAATTCACATAATGAACTCTAAAGACATACGAAAGATTATTATATGACTAATAAAGATATTATCCTACCATTGCTACACAGCTAAAACAACTAGTGGTCTGATTCTGTTTCATACACAACACCATCTACCAGCTGGCTTATATCCGCTAGACTATAGATATCGGTGCTGAAACAAGTCATTCAATTGTCTTTTGTGTTTCTTTCCCTAATGACCAGGAATTAGCCAGTTGTTTCGGATCATTTGCATATTGCATAACACGTGCATTTCACGGGGTCCTATTCATGTTTTTCGGCCCATCTACACTCTGGCTGCCCTTTCATTCATACTTTCTCAGACTGTTCTACAGCAGAGGGTGTCACATTGTCTTGCCTCCGATTACATCAGCGCCGATGTCACGTGTTCTATACTACACGACAACACAGCTTTTAACGACCCCAGAACATTATAAAGTGGCCTTAACAACCCCCCCCCCCCACCCCCACCCCACTCACAGCCTGAGCCTAGGTCCCACGAGAGACTTTTCCAATCTGCAGGCAAGCGTCTAGCCGCTACACCCCGGCGGCTCCCGGGGGGAAAAAAAAGGGGGGGGGGATGGCAGTTACAATAACACCAGCCTAGGGAAAAGAGAGAAAGAAAGAGAGATAGCAAGAGAGTGAGAGAGGGAGAGAGAGGGAGGGAGAGAGACAGAGAGAAGGAGACGGTTGTAACACCTAACTCGTAAGTAAAGAGCTGTTCTCGAACTATTTAGACCAATATTGTGATTGACCATAAACCAGCCTGTACTGAATGGAGAATGCAGTCAAACCATTACGGCCGCCTTTACTTTTGTGACGATTTTCTGGTAGCTATTCAAATTTGGGTCAATATAAAAAAGAAAATGCCCCTCGATGTGGACTCGGACACAAGATGTTCGGAGCAGTCTGGCCAATATCACTCACTTGACCGCTACTGGGTTTGTCAGGTACCGACAAGTTGAACTAGGGTGGGAGCAGTAGGGAGTTGTTTACAACACACACGTCCTGTTGTCTGCATTATGTTACTGAGCTGTGTCTAACTAGGATCTAAGTTCTTTGACATGTCACGATCTTCCGTTCTGTGAAACTGTAATCCTACACACACCAAATAGCTAACTTAATCCGTTACTGATCCGCATACTAGTTGCGGTGGGCCACTCTGTCAATCTCATCATCATCATCATTATCTCTGTCTATCTTATCATCATCATCTCTGACTATCTCATCATCATCATCTCTATCTTATCATTATCTCTGACTATCTCATCATCATCATCATCATCATCATTTCTGAATATCTCATCAACATCATCATCTCTGACTATCTCATCATCATCATCATCATCATCTCTGAATATCTCATCGTCATCATCTCTGACTATCTCATCAACATCTCTGACTATCTCATCATTATAATCATCTCTGACTATCTCATCATCATCTCTGACTATCTCATCATCATCTCTGACTATCTCATCATTATCATCATCTCTGACTATCTCATCATCATCATCTCTATCTCATCAACATCTCTGACTATCTCATCATTATCATCATCTCTGACTATCTCATCATCATCTCTGACTATCTCATCATCATCTCTGACTATCTCGTCATCATCTCTATCTCATCATAATCATCATCTCTGACTATCTCATCAATATCATCATCTCTGAATATCTCATCATCATCTCTGACTATCTCATCATCATCTCTGACTATCTCATCATCATTATCTCTGACTATCTCATCATAATCATCATCTCTGACTATCGTATCATCATCTCTGACTATCTCATCATTATCATCATCTCCGAATATCTCATCATTATCATCATCTCTGAATATCTCATCATCGTCTCTGACTATCTCATCATCATCATCTCTGACTATCTCATCATCTCTGACTATCTCATCATTATCATCATCTCTGCCTATCTCATCATCATCATCCCTGACTATCTCATCATCATCATCTCTGACTATCTCATCGTTATCATCATCATCTCTGACTATCTTATCATCATCTCTGACTATCTCATCATTATCATCATCTCTGACCATCTCATCATCATTATCTCTGACTATCTCATCAACATCTCTGACTATCTCATCATTATCATCATCTCTGACTATCTCATCATCATCTCTGACTATCTCGTCATCATCTCTGACTATCTCATCATTATCATCATCTCTGACTATCTAATCATTATCATCATCTCTGACTATCTCATCATCATCATCATCTCTGACTATCTCATCATCATCATCTCTGACTATCTCATCATCACCAACATCATGTAGCTGGTCCTTTGCAAAACGTAGCTCTCATCACGGTCTGCTTGAAAGAAAAACTCGGTCTCTCGCCAGGTCTCCCGCCTCGTGTACTTTCATATTCAAGGAGTCATATCCTGTGCCTATCTTCGTGTTGGTCCGTCCCTGCTCCCCACTCCCCCTCATGATACCATGCCTTCTGCTAAAATGTATTTCCAGTACGCCATGGTGCTTGATATGACTATCTACACATTCCTATTGAAATAGAAGGTCCTTCCCACACCAATGGCATAAAGTATATTGTGCTACTGACATTGTGCCATTGGGAGTGATGTGCTCAATAGCATACGGTCGCCTCTCCTTGCAAGGCTATTTCCTAGTATCTCTTGTCAACTAGGTCCACTTGGAAGCGCACATCATTTTTTTCTCTTTTCTTCTTCTTCTTCCTTTTCTATGTTTCTTCTTTCTCTTTGTCTTCTTCTTCCTCTTCTTCTCCTCCTCCCCATCATCCTCCTTCTTCAGCATTCCGAGCCCTTGAGGTTAACTGCTGCAGATACCACCCACCGTCACTCATCTCTCTTGTTGGCCTGCTCTTTACAGTTGGTGACACCAATGGTTTGTAGGTCTGTTTAGACATTATCTCTCCATCGTCTTTTTGGTCTGCCTCATGGTCTATGACCATTCAGCTTACTCATGTATACGTTTTTTCTTTACCTCTCTGTTATTTGACTTTCTCTCAATATCTATTTGAGTCTATTAATTAGCTCGCATGATGCCAGTGATCAACGGTGATTTAAACAGAATATGAATTTCGTTGTCGCTTCCACATCATTTGACCCCCCCCCCCCCTTTTTTTTCCAAAATGGCGTAAAATGAGTTCCTTAAGTTCAACCTCCATTAGTATAAGAATTGCAACATGTATTTAGGCTTTCACAGCGGACTAAACCGTTAATGAACTATCCGACAATTGAGAGAGAAAACAGCACTGTTATCTACTTATAACCCGAATCAGACAACATTGACTGGACCAAACACACGTCAATCACTCATATGGTTGAATCAATACACGACACTCATAACTTATATGTAACAGAGGTGTACACGGCCTAGCAAAAACAGCGGCCCTGGGTCAATCGCAACACCGGAATCGACCCAGCCTCATAACAGTCCATTTTTGGCATTTAAACAAGTAAGTCATCAACAACATATTGCACACTCTATCGCCAACATTTTCGATGTTATAAGTCAACTACCTTTCTGTTAGATGTGTACTTCTTTCTGTCCAAAATATTTAGCATTATGTCTTCAAGGGAAGACGCTTGCCTGCGGATCGGAAGGTCGTGGGTTCGCTCCCTGGCGGAGCCGGACTCCTCCCTCCCCCCTCCCCCCAAAAAAAAGTTGGCTCCCAGGTCGAGTCAGCCTTGAGAGGGTACCGGGTGCAGTGCCCACAGGTCGAGTCAGCCTTGAGAGGGTACCGGGTGCAGTGCCCACAGGTCGAGTCAGCCATGAGAGGGTACCGGGTGCAGTGCCCGCAGGTCAAGTCAGCCATGAGAGGGTACCGGGTGCAGTGCCCGCAGGTCAAGGCCACCGGCGCCATGATGACCACATGACCCATCTCGTCTCGATTGGTCTATAAAAATATAGGTCCAGCCCTGTTCGCCTTAAAGCGTAGAAAAGGGTCCTTTATTTACTTTAATTATCTCTTCAAGGTTTGTAGCTTTATCACCAGTAATTTTATCGCTTTTAGATCAGTTGTTTCTTTAAGATTTTTCTTTTTAAAACCAATATTTTGAGTTTTTTTATTCGGAGCAGTATTTTTACTGCTCCTAGGCCAGTAACCTGACTTGATTGACACTAGGACATCACACAAGCGATAAACACCCGATGACACAAAGTGCCAGCATGTGGATGAGGATCGCCGCGTTCAGACAATTTATCATATTTATGGCCTGCCCATATTGCGGCCCCTGGAAAAAGCCAGGGTGTGGCTTCAAATAACAAAAAATTTTGTCCTAAAAAGGACGAAACACGTATTTTAAAAAGACATGATTGCCAGTAACTTTAACTCTTTTAGACTGATCTGTTTCAGACAAGTGCGAGTAATTTTAACTTTTAGATCAGTAATTGTATCTCTTTCAGATAAGTAATTTTATTTATCTCTTTCACATACGATTACTTAGACAGTTCTATTACAGGTTTTAGGGTCTCGCAATCTGCAGGGGCCACAAGAAATTCTTTTTTATTCTTACAAATGAAATTTTATTTAAATTTTTTTTTTTTTTTTTTTTTGTTTTGTTTGTTTAATGCAATTTTTCTTTTAAAATGAAAATTTATTCAATATTTTTTTTTTTTTTTAAATGAAGGATAATGGGAGATATGACAAAGAATCCAGAATATCTAAGCAGTCCACAAAACTAAAAGCTGTCACTCCTTAGCTACCGTTTACAATGTTGAGGCTGTCACAGTATCTATACAACAGCGGTTCTCAACCTATGGGGTCGAACCAGCCTTTCACAGGAGTCGACTAAGACCATCGGATAAACACATATGCCCTGAAGTTATGGAGAAGATAATTGTTTGGTTGGGGGTCACCACATCGTGAGAAAGTTTATTTAAGGCTCGCTACGTTAGGAAGGTTAAGAACCATCGGTCTACAAAGTCAGGCGTTAAAAATTCATGCATCCCTCCCCCTTCCCCGGGCCCACCCTTTTTAACACACACATACACTAACACACTTTTTGTTCTTTCAGTGATGACACCCGGTGCGGCCGCCCTCCCCCCTTACACACACACACAACCCTTCCTACGCCTCTGCTCTGACACAGTACGGCTTGCTGACTGTTCCGTTTACTCGACAAGGTCGTACATTTGTTTGAAGAAAATAACCAGCGAACAAAACTGCCTTTCCTGTCCCCTCCAGCAACAATTCAAGTTGACACTTCTATGGAATGCTGAGCATAGGGCAGGAAAACACACCCTAAAATATGGGGACATTGTTTTATATCCTGGCAGTTTCACTTTCAGACATATAACATTTCTCAGTCTTGTCACGACCTGGTTCAGTTCCGTGACATTTCGGATGCAAAGGTGAAGATATTCATAAACCGTTGTAACTGGCATATGTATTTCCGTTCTGCAATGCAATTCTTCTTCTTCTTTTTCTGCAAACGACACTGCTCTGACCAGACCTACTATCTGTGCACCGGTGACTAATGATATGTATACATTAAAGAGAACGGAAGAGAATAGACCCACTATGACCTAACACATATGTCAGAAAACTCGCCTAATTAATGATGTTTCCTTCAACAACAACAACAAAAAAAGTGCATCTCACTGAGAGGTATAGAACCAGTAATGTGAATGCAAATTAGACACGCATAGTCCATAGTCACAACAGAAACAGGAAAACAAATCATAACTTGCACAGTCTGAGCACTCCCTAACATAAAACATTCAGAAGCAGATAATTTGTATACATGGTTAAATGGGGCATCTCAGCTCTCTAACAGAATTATTGGGTGGGAGAGCACTTAAGGACCTGAGCTCCCCCCCCCCCCCTCAATCTCAGCTCTCTAACAGAATTATTGGGTGGGAGAGCACTAAAGGGCCTGAGCGCCCCCCCCCTCCATCTCAGCTCTTTTACAGAATTATTGGGTGGGAGAGCACTTAAGGACCTGAGGACCCTCCCCCTCCATCTCAGCACTTTTACAGAATTATTGGGTGGGAGAGCACACATGAGGCCCCCCTCCACCTCAGCTCTTTTACAGAATTATTGGGTGGGAGAGCACTTAAGGACCTGAGCGCGCCCCCCTCTCCCCAAACGATGTTTTCTGACTGGGGGTGGGGGTTGAGGGGATGAAGACGATTAGGACGGCGTGGTTAGGGGTGGCCCTGAACACCCCCTTCCACTGTTTCCACGTTTTCATAATTTTTTTTGGAGGTGGGGGGGGGGGGATGTTAAGTCCCTCTCCCCCCAATTTTAACTAAAACATTTGTAAGACTGGGGAGAGGCGAAGTGGTGGGGTTGAGTGAGCGCCTGGGCATTAGGTCTATTCTTGTTTACCCCCCCCCCCTCCCCCAAATGGGATCCCGGAACCCACACAGGAAACACACCCACAGAATCATATAAACTGATATATTCATGAAACTGTCCGCGCTCTCAAGAAGTGGCAACAAAATATCCCAAATACCCAGGGCGCTGAAGCACGGAGCGCTGACACCACAACCCCCCACCCCCCTCCATTTTGCAAGGGTGCTATGAGCTCCCAACACCCCAACCATAATATAAATTGTCTTTGTACGTATTTGTTTACACATTTCATATTATTTCAAATACATTACCGTCAAACCTTGTTAACATAAACTCTATTAAGAAGCACACCCGGTTAACATGAAAAAAAAACTTTGAACGCAGCCCTTTTAAACGAGCCCTTGATTTTACGGGTCTTTTGAATTCGAGTTAAATATGTTTTACAGTATTATATTTGTTTTGTGATTCAGCACAACATAATAATAATAATTATTATCATTATAATTACTGTGAACTTCAACAAGGCATAGGCCCCTCGAGTGGCCAGGCACCTGCGACATTGTATAAAGAGACTGAAACCCTGCTACACCCGCCAACTCGGCATATTTTACTGTATTCTATTTCAAAGCAATATTTTCCTGTGGTGAATTTGCATAAAGAAGACAAGCAACAGATTGCACAATTTATTGCCTGGCATATTTCCCTGTATCACGTCTGGTGCATACTACAGTAACAATTGACTAAATGAGGCAAATAAATGTGTTCTATTTGTCATTCTCTCTGTCACTATTATCTTTCTCCGTCACCCACCCCCCCCCCCCCCCCCACCGGTCGCCCAAATCATTCGTCTTTTTTTTTTTCTTCAGATATATGTTATGTTATCACAATCGACGTCTTTGCATACTGAAAATTCCCATGAATACCCAGTCCGACGATGCAGCAGCCACTAATGAATGTTCCTATTAGGAGTTGATTATCGTATCTCCTGTCTTTACCTCTAAGACGGAATAGACGTGCTTAACCTTGCTCAACTCCTAGCTTACGAATTCGTGTTAGCGTCATAGACTCATCATTATCCCCCAACCTAGTCCGGACAGCACTGATATAAGCTCTGTCCGTGCTTCTTTCCGTTTGCATTTGTGCAATACTTGCAAGTGGTCGGCTCTTTCATTACCTTTGACTCCTGCATACCCAGGTGTGTAGATCCAGATAATGGGAGTTAACTGTGACTTTCTAATGTTTTCTAAACATTCGGAACATAGACTCCCTTTTGCGATTTTCTGAAGCATGTTCACATAGTGTGAAACGATTACTGCATATATGGTAGCGTGTCCTGCTGCCCAAGCTAGTGCTCTGGAAGCAGCAGTTTATTTCCATGGTCATGCTTGACGTAGTTGTCTGGTAAGCACCGATATCCTTTTTGCTATATATAAAAGTGTTTCGTCCTTTTAAGGTCGAAATTTTTTGTTATTTGAAGCCCCACTCTGGCTTTTTACAGGGGCCGCAATATAGGCAGGCCATAAATATGGCCAATGTCTGAACGCGGCGATCATCATCCGCATGGTGGTACTTTGTGTCATCGGGTGTTTATCGCTTGTGTGAAGTCCTAGTGGGGTAGAAAGTCAGTCAGTCAGTCAGTCAGCCCATGCCGATCTTGATCTGCGCTTCACAGACCCATCTGTGTAAATGACCAGTTTCATAGGCGTGAATGTTGATCAATAAATGCCCTAATCTGGGCGTCTACGGTGACAGGTATCTGACTCCTGCAGTATTCCCCAGTGTTATGACAACCTTAGACAAGTTATGCGTGTCTTACTGGTGGTGTATCCGTCCATTCTTTTTATGTGACTGATCTCGTCTAGGTCACATACTTGCTTGATTAGATGTTCAGCCTCAGCCATCCGAGATGAGCCTCTTTTGATACACATTGCCTTTTAAATATTTGAAAGCGTTGTGCAGTGGGTGGTTGATATCTGCTAATATCCTTATGTACGCTTTCACCTGTGCCACTTTTTGTCTGGTGGCCATCGTCGGTAAGCCCACGAAAAAAACGCATGACGTGCCTTTTGTACAGCCGAGCATGAGTCTCATGGCCTCATGTTGTACCCGGTCCAGTCTTTCATGCTGGGTTCTGCTGACAGTGAGGAGGTCCAGACCGTAGTCTATAACACTTAATACACGTTCCTGGCACCACTCACTGGGTCGATCTAATTCACGCTGTAGCTTTGTTGTAATTTCATCCCTGTTGTTTCCTCGTCGATACACCAGGACATCGTCTGCGAACGACACTGTTCTGGTCAGACCTACTATCGGTGCACTGGTGACTAATGATATGTGAACATTCAAGAGAACGGGAGAGAATAGACCCACTGTGACCTAACACGCACAGTCCATGGTCACAACAGCAACAGAAAAACAGATCCTAACATGCACAGTCTGAGCACTCACTAACATGCAATATTCCGTCTGAGCACTCACTATTTTAAATATTCAGGTTGAAGACTCACTAACATACAACATTTAGTCTGAGCACTCACTAATCTAAATAATCAGTCTCAACACTCACTAACATTCAACATACATTCAGTTTCAGCATTCAAAAATTCAAACAATCAGTCTGAGAACTCAGTAACATACATCATCCAATCCTAACATACACAGTGTAAGCACTCACTAACATACAACATTCAGTCTGAGCACTAACTAATCTAAATATTTAGTCTGAACACTCACTAACATTCAACATGCATTCAGTTTCAGTACTCACTAATTCACAACATTCAGTCTGAGAACTCACTAATATACATCAACTAATCTGAGCACTCACTAACATACAACAGTCAGTCTGAGCACTCAGTAAAATAAACATTTAGTCTAAACACTCAAAAACATACAAAATTCAGTTTCAGCACTCACTAATATACAACATTCAATCTGAGCACTCACTAACATACAACATTTAGTATGAGTACTCACTAACATATAACACTCAATCTAAGCACTAACTAACATATAACATTCAGTCTGAGCCCTCTCTAACATTAACTCTTTGAGTCCCAAGGAACGCATCATACGTTCATAGATTCCTACCTAGAAGCCCAATGAACGCAAGATGCACCAATTTTACATCTCTTTTGACTACCTCTTGGGCCTGTGATGCTAAACCCCCTGGGACTCAAAGAGTTAAGTCTAAGCAGGCACTAGCATATAACATTCAATATGAGCACTCACTAACATACAACATTCAGTCTAAGCACTCACTAACATGCAACATTCAGTCTGAGCACTCACTAATCTAAATATTCAGTATGAAGACTCACTAATATACAACGTTCAGTCTGAGCACTCACTTATCTAAATATTCAGTCTGAACACTCACTAACATTCAACATACATTCAGTTTCAGCACTCACTAATTCACAAAATTATGTCTGAGAACTCACTAACATACATCATCCAATCTGAGCAGTCACTAACATACAACAGTCAGTCTGAGCATTCACTAATATAAACACTCAAAAACATTTAAAATTCAATTTCAGCACTCACTAATATACAACATTCAATCTGAGCACTCACTAAGATACAACATTTAGTCCGAGTACTCACTAACATTTAACACTCAATCTGAGCAGACACTAACATGCAACATTCAATCTGAGCACTCACTAACATACAACATTTAGACTGAGCACTCTATAACATACACTCTTTAGTCTGATTATTTAGTAACTTACAATCTTGAGCATTCAGTCGTATATGATGTTTAATCCAGTTGTTTAGATTTATTTGATGTTTAATATAAGCATGTAGCCGCTCATGACATTTTATCTGACTGTTCAATCCCTCATGACATCAGCCTGTGTATTTAGTCTTACTCAACATTCTGTCTGTCGATATACATATTGCTGATGTCTACTTAATTGGAAATAAATGTGTTGTCTTCCTGATTGTAAATAAGTATACAAAGTGTAGTCTGAGAATTTGTACATTCACCGGATGGGGGGTAACAGCAGCTCTGGATTTGATTAGAAAATAACAGGTGACATGGTTTGGCCACATTTATGTGGATGTCAGCAGACAGTATACCACAGCAAACAATGATGTACAGACCAGGCAGGAAGTGAGGAAGAGGCTGACCATGCAAGTCATGAACAGAGGGAATGACAGAGTCCCTGGGAAGAGGGATCAAACTGCATGAGCAACACATGGTTTCAATAATGCTGTAAAGGTTTTGTGGAAATTCATCTGTTATCTTTGTCTGTTATTCCATCCCTATCCATAACACAACATAATACTATCTTCAGAACGAACAGAATGATGTCAGCAACAATAACAAAGACAACAACAATACTGGCAGAAAACAGTTGAAATAATCACTTTAACTCTTTCAATCCCAGGGGGTTTAGCCCCAGAGGCCCAAAAAGTAGTAAAATCAGCACATATTGCATTCTTTTGGTTTTTAGGTAGGAACTTATGAACATATGACCTGCTCTATGGGACTGAAAGAGTGAAGATACACTAACTGGCACAGTTAGCAAAGATTCATAGGAGCTAGTTGAAAATAATCACTTTCTGCTTGATAGATATCCCAGGGCGAGGACAAAAAAAGTATGGGGGTAAAACCATCGCTATTGGGGGTGGGGGGGGGGGGGAGAGTAGGAACCTATGAACATGTGTTAAGAAACAATTGAAAGATGAAGATACACTAAACAATTGCACAGTTAACGATTCATTTTATCTTTAAAATATACAAATACAGTATACACTAAATATCAAAAAAATTTTATTGTTTAAATACTGCAGGCACAATGACATGATATGTGAAATGGTTTAAACCAGGTGTGCTTACTGTGGATGGTGGGGGTTGGGGGGGGGGGGGAGAATGCAAAGATTGAGCACCCCCCACCTCCAAAATCTCTGATGTTAAAAACTGTCTAGGCAAAAGGAACAGGAGCCCTCAAGAGGCATAATCCTAGTTAAGTAGTATAATAATAATATGCACTGAATGGAAATATTTGTAAAATAATATGACAAGTATACACAAATACTTTTACAGAGATTGTATATATATTTTTTGGGGGGTTCCAGAATCCACGAGCTGTGAACCCTTAGGCTCAGGACTATGGATATCACAACTGTTCGGCCTTGATTCCATGACAGATACTGTAAAACTGGGAAAAATGTGGCTTTTCTGCCTATCCCCAAGCATGAACTTGGACCACCCGGTTGCCACACAGCTGGTTTAACCAAATTAGCTGGCACGCTGGACATATATATATATCCATATATGGGGCCATATAGCCAACTTATTAAAAATTTGGGGTGATTGGAGGGGGATAGGTTCAGTCTGATGGCACCTCTGGGGTTAATCCCAGAAAAGATGTACAAATGATGAAAAATTAAGAAAATGGAAAGTAAAAACCAACAAGTTTACAAGACCCCATTCAAAAGATTATTGAGCTTTTTGTCTGTTACTTAATCAGCCACTTCATTATTAATTTCAGTTTATACTTTACTGATTTAATGTATACTTCTCTAATCCTTCAGCATAATTCTTTAGGATTCACTTCAACATTCCCTGTAAATGCTCTTGTCAAGATGGCAGAGTCTACTTCCCATTTTTAAGCGATACCCAGGTTGTAGCTGGGGACCATAATATAACCTCACAACTGAAAAGGTTTCTGGAACTTGCGCCCAGGTGATTCTCATTGAATAGTGGCACTTTGTGTCACTAGGTGTTTATCGCTTTGTACCATCCTGGTAAGTTTGAACGCCACTCACTCCCATTTTGTCGGTTCACTTAATATATTTATCAGACCTGTCGTCTTTCATTTATACCAGAAAATGCAAATTACTGGGATAAACAGTTATTTTAATGGATAGTTGTGCTTGTTTATTCAAGATTTTTAGATATTTTGTGGATGTCTTGGTAAATACTTCAGTATGACTTCAAAATTTAAGGAAAGCCTATAATACGTATACTATATCATCCACACATATAACTTCATTAATGCACATATCGGCACTCTTTCTTATACCGGTCCCAAATTATTCACTGCGAAAAACATCCCTGTGAGAGCCTCAAGAAGTTATGTAGTAAAACATTTAGGCCATTATCATCATCAGTTTCCACTTTTGCCGTTATTGCTCGATGGATAGCAATATTTAGACATTAAGCTAAGCGCCGTGGGGAGGAACAGTTTTTGATCTATTGAAGTGCTGTGGGGAGGAATAGATTTCGATTCACTGTTCACATTACCCGTTGTCGTTAAGTGAATCAACCCACTCCTGCACATTGAACTATTCGTGACATTGGCGCCCCTAGCGGGCAGGTCACATTTCAAATTTAGACCTGTATCTGGTGGAACAGATATTTCTATACCCTCTAGTTGTTTTGAAAAGTCTACATTTTCAAACTTACAACTGTGGGATAGATATTTTCTAGATTAATATTCAGAATTCATGGAAGCCTTTTTACTCCTTGGCATACTAATAAGGGACTTCTTTCTAGAGACGACAAGCAAGATCAGGCGGGTCATTCTTTGCCAGACTTCCTAGGTGTACAGAAGCATTTCACCTCTCTGATTAAATCTTGGCGCATTCAAAATACCAGTTTAATCTTTGAAGGATTCCTAAGTTTGGGTCAGTTGATTATAGTTTACGAGTACTATTATATATGTCTCTATAAAGTTAGCCACTGCTGCAGGGAGGAAAGATTCAGCTATGAGACAGCACAGAAAGAAATAGGCCACAGTGTTTGCTGGGGGCAGACTGTGGAGGTAGAATATATATGTAAGTACAAGATGGAATGTGTGTCTGCAAGTGCAGATGCGAAGGTGGTGAGAGGATGTTCTATGTGTACTAGTGTCCATCTATCTCCACTATGGACCGTGTCTCCTATCTCTTGTACTGACTGACAGACAGAGATAAATAAAGAGTTAACTGTTTCTTTACCCTGAGAGCTATCCTCTGAGTGACTGAGAAGGGTGGAGGGAAACAAATTGAGCTTGGTATGTGACTCCTAAGATGAATACTAATTCTAAGTTCCTTCCTGACACAGGATGATACCTCCCTGGAAGTCAGGTAGACGATCAGCAGTCCAACCAACCACCATCTACCAATAGTACCTAAGACCACCACAACTTCAACTTGATAGCAGCTTGTGTGAGTTCCAGTGCAGGCCACTCAGTGTCATCACTCCAAGGGATCCTTCTTCAGGAGCTTTTTTGAGCTCCAGTACAATCACTCTGTTCCAGGAGATGAACTCTGTTCCAGCAGAGGAACTTTGTTTCAGTGAGTGAACCCTGTCAGTGTTTGCAAGAATAACCAGAAGAGAAGCAGTCTACAGAATCAGTTAGCTCAGATCAACATGGACTGAGGAGAGCAGTGACATCCACCAACCGTAGATAAGTACATCTGGGACAATATACCTAATGCTCTATTTACAGGTCTACCCCGAGTCGTGATGATGATCACTGATAACCTCAGAAACTGTGTCTGGCTGATTCAGCAGTACTTCATGAACTTTAGTTCCCGAACTCCAGTCACCGGGGACCATCTTTAACTGTCTTGATTATATGTGTTGCATTTATTACATGCGTGTAGAAGTTTTCATTACTGACTTGGGTGTCCCTGTTTCACTGTTCCAACTATTTTGCTTTTATGTTTGTGTGATTATTAATCTAAATCTGTGTTAACATGGCTGTGGTATTACAATATCATAGCCTAGGGGCTATCTTTTTATAGTAGTGTGGGCGTCCAGCCAAGTTGCGCCTAGGATTATTAGATATTCTGTAGTGCCATAACTTGAGTTGCCCTACTCCTGAAATAGGTTGGGCGTATATTGGCCACAAGATTCCCTTTAGACCAATATGAGCCGACGCCTCAACATTATTCTATTTCAGAGTGTTGTTGGTTTATAAGAAGAAATCCTTAAATCAGGCACGCGACACGAGCGGTATGTGACACCCGTGACTTGCCGAATAGATCCACTGCCACCTAAAAAGTATGTTGTAAAAGGTGACTAATTAAGACTTTGTTGAGAGCGGATGTTTTGGGACAAAAGGCGCAGATATCGCAGCCTAGCTATAAACCCCAACACAACGTGCCAACCAACCTTTCAATGGCGATTGAATAACAAAAAGATAACCTACCCATGACATAACCATTGAGCATCTCGCCGCCTCTATCGCAGCATAGCTGTAAATCACAAGACCGAGCGAAAGGCACAGATATCACAGTCTAGCTGTAAACCACAACACAAAGTGCCAACTGCCTTTTTTTAGGGCTTACAAAAACATAGAGTTTGATTCCCATGACATTATATAATAACGCAAAACATAGTTCGTAGTGTTCCTATTCCATATGTTTAACTATATGAGATGTTTTTAAAGTGAATAATTTGGGACCGGTATTCAGAAGAGTGTCCACATATCCTGCCTAAATTTAATGAAGATAGTTCAATTTAATATTTTATGGCAAACTGATACACACTAATGCAATGCAACACCATACACTAAACCATAGGAACCTAGGAAAGTAAGCTTGTGTGCCCACCCCCCCCCCCCCCCCCCCCCCCAAAGAAAGATAATTTAATTGAAATGATTACAGACTTGAACAAGGCTTATTTTATTTAGCTCTTTACTATTAACTCCCTGGAAACTGTAAAAGAAGTATGGGCTATCTTCCGAATAACGGTCCCAGATTATTGAGGCAGAAAATATACCCTAACAGGGCCTCAGTCATGTGTCAATTGCGCACTTCCATTGACTTAAATTGCGCACTTCCGGCGACTTTTGCCACCGCCGAGAGTATCCCATACGCCGCTCACGCGGCTTGGATTGGGGCTAAACTAGATGGCTGGGACTCACGAGCAGCAGCTACCCCATTTCCTGCAGCTGCTTTCATTTTATTTGCTTGTTAGGGGGATACTCTCAGCAGTGGCAGTATAGTCCCTGGAAATTCGCAACACGTGACAGATTCACTGTTAGGGTATATTTTCTGCTTTGATAATTTGGGATCGTTATTCGGAAGATAGCCGAAGTGTGTGTGTGTGGGGGGAGTGGGGTGGAGGTGTTCAACACTTCAATATTTTCTTTGAGTTTCTGCTTCTGCAAAGTAAAAAATAACAGATACTAGAAAATATCAGACTTTCGCTATGTACAGATATACTTACCGTAGTCTGTGTATGCGGCACTTTCAACTGTGTGATACAATACTACTAGTTTGGCGACAGTTTCTGGCAGAATTGCTAACTGGGTTTGGTGGGTGACACTCACTAACAAAGTCGCGATTCTTACAAAATTAAACACTGTATTTGAATATTTGATTGTTACTTGCATATGTTTCTGAATGAAGTAACTCAATTATTCACACAATAAAAGATTATAACATAGTTTTAATCAATATGAGCAGAAAACACACACGGGAAACTTACGTAAAATCAGCGCTCTGCCTGGCCTCAAGGTGAGATCTGTTGAACTCGCAGTCAATAGTCTCAATTCTGGAAGTAAGTGAATTGTGCGGAATTTATTAAAATTATAAACTAATCAACTGACAAATAAAATAAGTTATGCTAACATGACACTTATTTAAACTGTTTGTTACACATTTAGAGCAACGTATAAAACGATAATAAAACACAAGAGCGGAAATTGGCACAAAACTTTCACTCACCCACCACCGGTATCACTAAATGCCGGTCTGGGAGTCAACAGTATTATTGTATTTTATTCAGAGAATGATTAGCTCGCAGGGTTTAGTTTAGTATTATTAATATGCGTGTTCAGTAGATAAGACATCAGTATTTGCATGGGAACGTTAACAAAATAATATGTTTACATTATCTACAGTTATTAATTAGAGCTCAGCGAAATTCGTTGCCATGGATATAGCGGCCATTGTTACATTTTAGAGCGACTGATTTAGCCAAAAGCAATTAAAAAAAATACAACTCATTTAATTATGAACTGACACACAGATAACACTTTAAAATGCGTAGGTATATTAACATAAAGTTAATATCTGTGTTAATACGGCTGTATCCTAGAAATATTAGTCGGCAATACAAATAACGCTGGTTATCCCGATTGTCACTGAAAAATACCCCCCTTCCCATGCAATTATTGGGAGTAAAAGAAATAAGCAATATATTTTAATTCTAACCAAAACAAAATAAAGGTCTTAGTTTGAAATTTTTGGGGTACGCGGGGAAAAATTGTTGTATGTGTAATTGAAAAGTAAACTTCTTCTTCTTCTTTTGTTTCTTCTTCCTCTTTTTCTTCTTCTTCTTCTTCTTCTTCTTCAGCATCCGAGCCCTTGAGGTTCATTGCTGCAGATATCACCTGCGTCCACTCATCTCTCTCGTTTGCCTCCTTTTTCCAGTTGGTTACAGCAAGTGTTTGCAGGTCTGTCTGGACGTTATCTCTCCGTTGTCTTCTTAGTCTGCCTCGTAGTCTACGACCATTTATCTCCCTTGTGTCTACAGTTTTTGCCCCTTTGTCATGGGAAATTCTCTCCATATGCCCCAGCCATTTTCAGTCTACTACCTCTCATGATGGCTGTACGTCAGACGTTGGATCTGTTCTATTATAGCTATGTTGATTCTCTTTGCCATTTGTGGGATTTCACACTATAGTATTTCCTTCATCTTGATGATTACTATCATTTATGTTTTCTCACATTTTAACTCCAAGCCTATTTGTTCACTTCAAATTATTAATGATTACACTAATCACTGTTGCTCAGTATCTGCAACAACAACAACAAAACCCATATATCTGCATATCAAATATTGCTGGTTATGTTCGTTTGTTCATTCGTTCAGCACAAGTGATGAAGACCACTCTTTCATCCATTGTGAAACTATAGTACGTTGATTACCTTGACACCTTTAAATGCCTCACACTGTTATCACTATATGTTTGAGGGACAAAACATCTCTAGACTTGACATATCCTTGTCGTGCACATCTCTTGATGAGCTGAATCTTACCTACTTGATGCACCAGGGTGTCAACACTGACCACATAACACACATAACACACACAGACAATTTTGTTCACATTTAAAATATGCGTGTGTATGTGTGTGTAGGGGATAACAGAAAGTTTTTCTCACCTGGTACCACCTGATCTTGCAATGCCACTGCTTTTTGTCTCCACCTCTAGTGTCCACTTGTTCGGTTTCATACTTCGTCCTTCAGTTCTAGATTACAGGTGTGTGACGATATACATGATAAATGATGACATCAGAAGGAGACAGTCATAATTTTTCGGCCATGTTATGAGAAGAGGGAAAATAGAACATGTTGTGACCACTGGAAAGATATATGGAAGGAGAGATAGAGGAAGACAACGAGAGAAGATGCTTGACAGTCTTGTTGCATGGCATGGAGGTGTGTCGGCACACGAACTGATACATGCTGCAGGAGATCGCAGATTATGGAGAGGCATGATCGTCCACGCCAGTCGACAAGGCGCCTGATGATGATGATGATGATGATGATGATGATGATGATGATGATGATGATGATGATATACATGTTACCGTATTAAGGTAAATATCTACTCATCATAATTATTGTGTAAAGAGGCAGGCGGGGCCTAGAGAGACACAGGCCAGAAAAGATCATCTAGAGGTTAGCATTTATTGTTGTGTGACACGAGAAGACGTCAGCGATGCTAAGTTAATGCTTGCTAATTGAATGAGTGATTAGAAGGGTGAAAGAACTAACGATTATGATGTGTTTGGCGTTGGAACTATTCGAGTGGACGAGAGTATGTGAGTGAATCTGAGAACTGAATCTACCCAAGCAGCTTGCAGCGGCTATGAATGGCTGGCCATTTGTAATTATCACGATGGATGTCTGATTGATGACTGTGAACTATTTCTATTGAATTGTAACTGTCACAGTTAATTTTACATTGATAACTGTGAACTATTTCTACTGAACTGTAACTGTCACGACGGCTGTCAGGTGGATAACTGTGAACTATTTCTACTGAACTGTAACTGTCACGACGGCTGTCAGGTTGATGACTGTGAACTATTTCTACTGAACTGTAACTGTTACGACGGCTGTCAGGTTGATGACTGTGAACTATTTCTACTGAACTGTAACTGTCACGACGGCTGTCAGGTTGATGACTGTGAACTATTTCTACTGAACTGTAACTGTCACGACGGCTGTCAGGTTGATGACTGTGAACTATTTCTACTGAACTGTAACTGTCACGACGGCTGTCAGGTTGATGACTGTGAACTATTTCTACTGAACTGTAACTGTTACGACGGCTGTCAGGTTGATGACTGTGAACTATTTCTACTGAACTGTAACTGTCACGACGGCTGTCAGGTTGATGACTGTGAACTATTTCTACTGAACTGTAACTGTCACGACGGCTGTCAGGTTGATGACTGTGAACTATTTCTACTGAACTGTAACTGTCACGACGGCTGTCAGGTTGATGACTGTGAACTATTTCTACTGAACTGTAACTGTCACGACGGCTGTCAGGTTGATGACTGTGAACTATTTCTACTGAACTGTAACTGTCACGACGGCTGTCAGGTTGATGACTGTGAACTATTTCTACTGAACTGTAACTGTCACGACGGCTGTCAGGTTGATGACTGTGAACTATTTCTACTGAACTGTAACTGTCACGACGGCTGTCAGGTTGATGACTGTGAACTATTTCTACTGAACTGTAACTGTCACGACGGCTGTCAGGTTGATGACTGTGAACTATTTCTACTGAACTGTAACTGTCACGACGGCTGTCAGGTTGATGACTGTGAACTATTTCTACTGAACTGTAACTGTCACGACGGCTGTCAGGTTGATGACTGTGAACTATTTCTACTGAACTGTAACTGTCACGACGGCTGTCAGGTTGATAACTGTGAACTATTTCTACTGAACTGTAACTGTTACGACGGCTGTCAGGTTGATGACTGTGAACTATTTCTACTGAACTGTAACTGTCACGACGGCTGTCAGGTTGATGACTGTGAACTATTTCTACTGAACTGTAACTGTCACGACGGCTGTCAGGTTGATGACTGTGAACTATTTCTACTGAACTGTAACTGTCACGACGGCTGTCAGGTTGATAACTGCGAACTGTTTCTACTGAATATTTCTAAGTAAGCCTAAGCGCGCCAGCGATTGTCCGTAAACTTAATGCATGCGAAACATGCTGTCGTGAGTACCAACCTAGTGTATGTAATATATTCAAGCCGAGTGTTCCCTAGTCGAGTCTCTAGACAAAAGATGGTGACAGAGGACAGACGACTTAGCGTGGAACAGCAACTAAACTTTAGTCAAGCCTCGTGTTCCAGCCAGTCTATCGTTTTCTGTGAACAGTCTGTCACTGTTGCTGACAACTCGAACAACTATAGTGCCAGCCGTCTACATTGTTAACGTGGCCATCCTTAAGAAGTACATCGCGGGGTGGCCTGGAGATTCCTAGATGTTGGCGTTAGAGCTATGACGTTTCCTGCTTTTGTGCTAAACTCCTGGAAGGATAACATCGCTCTGCATATAAAGAAAAGGGGAAAAAAGCACAAATTGACATAAGATAAAACATGATTATATCATCCAATTCGCTTCCTCTTTTTTTAAAAAAAGCTGTTTTACTGCCTGATTATTTCACCTTTTAGATGAGGGCGTCTGTGGCTTATGCGTTGTGAATGCGCTTCGTAATGTCCGGGTGCCGGGTTCGATCCCTGCTGCCGACGGTTTGTCTTGCAGTGGTTTCGACCGTGGTACCGAGAGCCGACCGTCCAGGGCAATGGCAAACTACTGGACGTAAATTTGCATAGAAAAACCACAACAGCCAGAAAGTGCTGGGGTTGGTTCTGCAAAGTCCTTTAAAGGATATGCAACTAAAAAAAAATAAAAAATAAAAAGACGAGGGCAAGAGTCTTAACCTGAGGGTTTGTTGCCACATAGCTTGTGTGCTAATTTCGCTATGTGAAGATTTAAGAATTTAGTTTTGCTGCCGACATAAAAACATCATATCACCTTATCGATGATTGAGACTCTTATTTAATGTGTGAGAACCCAGCTTTCTAACCGCTTAGCTAGATGCTATAAACTCTTCTTTAAACTCTTTTAATGAGTTCATCTTCCGAAAACATCAAATGGTAACATTACTACTTACCACAGACCATGACTTAATGCTGTGTTACCAAACAGAGACGCTATCTGTTATCACTGAATGCTGTCTTTCCAATGACAAGCCATCTCAATTATGATTAAATGCTGACTTTCTAATGATAGGCCACCATTACCAAGTTTTTGACAGATCTGTGGTCATGTTGAAAATATTATTGCTATTACAGTACTACTACAATTTATTCTACTAATGGCTTCTTTTCCAGCACACACACACTCACATAATTTGTCATTGTAAAATTCATGCTGCTACAGAAGTCTCTTCTCTTCCGCCTTGTATTCAGCATTATAAGATCCACCGTTGTAGATATCTTTGTTTCCATCACCTTTCCGTTATTTTAAGATTTCCCTTGCTCTGGATACTCTACGCTTGTCCGTTTGTTCATCACTATTCTACTCTTGTGGATATCTGATCCCAACTGACATTTATCGGTCATTCCAAGATCCACCTACTGTGGATGCTTTATCTTTTGGTATTTACCATTCATTATAAGATCTACTTTGCTGTGGACGCTTCTTTTTCTGTTACTTACCATTTATTAAAGGTCTACTTTGCTGTGGATGCTTCATCTTCTGTTATTTACCATTCATTATAGGATCCACTGTGCTGTGGATGCTTCTTTTTCTGTTATTTACCCTTCATTATAAGATCTACTTTGCTGTGGATGCTTTATCTTATGTTATATACCATTCATTTTAAGATCTACTTCGCTGTGGAAGCTTCATCTTCTGTTATTTACCTGTCGTTATAAGATCTACTGGCGAGTGATGTAGATTCACTGCCACCAAAGTCCTCTATCCTTCCCATTTCTCTGAGGGCATTGATAATATCAGCATGATCCATAGGCTGACCGTCGGTAGTGATAGCGGATCCAGCCAACCTGTCAGCTCTTTCATTTCCATCGACGCCTGCGTGTCCCGGAACAAAAATAAAGGTGACTCCACGCACAGTGGACTTCTGAATTGATTCAAGCCATTGTCTTCGCACTAAACCTGCTTGAACCCTCCGGATCATACTCATTGAATCAATCACTGAGTATAAACACGCGGGTGTATTTTTGTGTTTCAAGCCAGGCAAGCGCTTGCGTCACTGCCATCACCTCCATCGTCATGCTGCTGGTTGTCATGGAGAAGGCGCCGTTGGCTTCTTTGACTGTTCTGCCCGATGAGCGTGCTGTAAATGCCCATGCGCTTCTTCTTTGGCGTATAACGGATCCGTCTGTATAGGTTATTGCATCTGCTTCGTCTGAATTTTCACCGATGAGAGCGTTGACCTCTGCATTAACAGCAACAGGATTCTCTTCTCTACATCGCCTGTTGAGTGTGACAATACAGGAAAATGTACAAATAAACGCCTGAGGCACAGGTATCCATTCTGCACCAGGTATGATGTCGGTTAGGCTGCATATTTGCCTAATAACATCTTCTGCCCGACCTAGCCACGATTTCCCCCTCTTCAGTCTGTCGCCCTTTTCACTAAAAAGCGCTTGATGCAGTGGGTGTTTCTTATCAGCACATATTTTGAGATATGCCCGAGCCCTCCACATCCTGATCTGCCAGAATGGCAGACTTGGGAATTAAGATCGGCACAGCAAAAAACGAGACGCACACCAGACACGCCAGAAGACTTGTTAATCAACATAGAACTGGTACTATTAGCCATCGGACTTTGGGGTTCATACTGAGAGGAGGATCTGAGCACCTATGGACATGTCCGGAGTGCAATGGAGATAACCCAACTAACTAACTAACTAACTAACTAACTAACTAACTAACTAACTAACTAACTAACTAACTAACTAACTAACTAACTAACTAACTAACTAACTAACTAACTAACTAACTAACTAACTAACTAACTAACTAACTAACTAACTAACTAACTAACTAAACTAACTAACTAACTAACTAACTAACTAACTAACTAACTAACTAACTAACTAACTAACTAACTAACTAACTAACTAACTAACTAACTAACTAACTAACTAACTAACTAACTAACTAACTAACTAACTAACTAACTAACTAACTAACTAAATAAGATCTACTTTGCTGTGGACGCTTCATCTTCTGTTATTTACCAGTCATTATAAGATCTACTTTGCTGTGGATGCTGCATCTTCTGTTATTTACCCTTCATTGTAAGATCTACTTTGCTGTGAATGCTTCATCTTCTGTTATTTACCATTCATTTTAAGATCTACTTTGCTGTGGATGCTTTATCTTCTGTTATATACCATTCATTTTAAGATCTACTTCGCTGTGGAAGCTTCATCTTCTGTTATAAACCAGTCATTATAAGACCTACTTTGCCGTGGAAGCTTCATCTTCTGTTATTTACCTGTCATTATAAGATCTACTTTGCTGTGGATGCTTCATCTTCTGTTTTTTACCATTAATTATAAGATCTACTTTGATATGGATGCTTCTTCTATTCTTCTATTTCTGCGTTATTCAGTCCCACCTCAACTGCATTTGTGTTTCGGACCATATCTTCGGGGGGTGGGGGTGGGGGGAGACTCCTGTCGCAAAAATTGTGTTTGTTTTCATATTGCTCCAATTTATCTTCTACGTTTTGTGTGTGTGTGTCTCTTGACTGACTGACTGACCTTCTATCCCCACAGTACATCACACAAGCAATAAACACCCGATGACACAAAGTGCCACCATGTGGGTGAGGATCACCGTGAAAGGGTCCCAGAAACCGCGTTCAGCCTTTAGGCCATATTTATGGCCACGCTACATTGCGGTTCCTGGCAAAGCGAGAAATTTATCACCTGACTTTTCAATTGACCTTGGCATCCGTGTCCACCCAGACTAAAATTAGATTTAACCTCTTTCTTTTAACAGTTTCTGTCATCACCCCCTTCTCCCCCCCCCCCCCCCCCAAATGCATCGACTACTCCTCTCTCCCTAACTAAAGAAACGCCCACATCTCAACATCTGCATACAGTCTGTCAACAATTCTTCGATACCATAGCGACCAGCTTCATGCAACTTTACATTTTCATTAATATAGATTTATAGAGCAGTGATAGTAAAATAACGAGCACACTTTGAGTTCTGGTCCAGTAGTCTTGTAGTGAAATCCCCATTGAGACACGGAAAGTTAAACTGTTCTGCACTCTTTTTAACCCAGCTTAAAATAGAGTTGTGTTGATTCAAGAACCGACATCACAGCTCTCAGATCTCAGGACATTCATTCCCAAGCGCTTCGTCCTCATCTTCAGCAATCAGGGCACAGTTGCAATACCAATGGTGCCGGTAGCATTCTAATCATACGCCTGTCTTTTCTTTCCTCTGAGAGTCGAGCATCGGCCAGTTTCCTGTATCACTAATTGCTGCATCAGTCTCACCAGACTGTGGTGATCCATTCGTTCCTCCCCGCTGCATCACTCTCACCAGACTGTGGTGATCCATTCGTTCCTCCCCGCTGTATCACTCTCACCAGACTGTGGTGATCCATTCGTTCCTCCCCGCTGCATCACTCTCACCAGACTGTGGTGATCCATTCGTTCCTCCCCGCTGCATCACTCTCACCAGACTGTGGTGATCCATTCGTTTCTCCGAATTGTACACGTTCTCCCACAAGACCCTAACCACGCCTGTCTTATCACGCATCAGTATTCCACCAAGTTGCTCAGACTTAGCCAGTCTGTTCGCTTAAAATAAATAGTGGAGTATTCTTTGGAAAGTATAGGCAGGAGACTGGGTTAGGGAAGCGTGGATGGGAGAGGGGCTGTTGGTGTAATAATATTTGCCACCAAAAGGGTCTTTTATGAAATCTTTATTCATTGTTATGCTGTACCATTGTATGGCACATAGGGCTCGTATCCAGTACTCTAGTCCGTTCTATCCTGTGCAGTCAGTTGGATATCATGGATGGAATCCAGTCCAGCAGCTTTGGCCTTTCCCATCAACATTCGTGTTTTTTTTCGTCCCCATATCCTTAATTCCTTTATTTTTCATTTCAACACTTTTTTGGTGATTTTCTGCTGGCTTCTTCTCAGAATATGCCCAATCTATCGCAATCTTCTCTGTCTTATAACAGTTGATATTACTGGTTGCCCTGACATCTCTCTTATTTATTTACTACTTTTGAATTTATTCCATTTTAATATCATAATTTCCCCCACACATTTGTTGTCGAATGCATTTAACTTTAGTTCAATGTCACTAGTGATTCTCCAGCTTTGATGTCATTAAAATTTACAATACACATCTTGGTTTTACAACTTTACAATTTAGAATTCTATATTTTGGTTAAGTTTTAAAATGCTGTTGATGCCTTGCCATTGCCTGTTATAATTACTATCTCTTAATTTCCTTTACTGTCAAAAGTACAAAGTAAATAAGTAAATTTATCTAGTAGTCCTCTTGTGGAATGCAATATTTCGTTATTTTTAGCCCCATTCTGGCTTTTGCCGGGGGCCCTCAATATAGCTGGGCCACAAATTTGGCCGTAACAGATGAAATGGGTTTCTGGGACCTCTCCACGGGTGATCTCCATCCGCATGGTGGCACTTTGTGTCACCGGGTGTTTATCGCCTGTGAGATTTCTTGGTGTGGTATAACAAGGAAGCAAGTATCTGTTACTTTAATTACTTTTGTCTCTAGTGTGACATCTGCTTGATCTGTTGTTGGTGTTTTCACTAGATTTGTCTTTTCATAACTTATTTGTAGTCGAACCTTTAATGCTTTATTTGCTCAATCATCTGTTGTTCTATGCATGTGACTGATGTTGTCACTTAGCAGATCATTATCATTAGCGAACTCGAGATCTTCAAACTGTGTTCTCCACCCAGTCAAAGCCCCTTGTTTCCAACACAACATTGTTTCATCACACATTCAATGTTTTTGCGAGATAACAGAGGAAATAAAATGCATTGCTGTTTCACTCCAGTATCAATTTTAAACCAGTCGTCACCTGTTCGCACTGCACACTCTAAACATCCATACATTGCTTTTATAATTTATGAATGCTTATATACCTGAGTATCCAGAAAACAGTTTTTGTGTCAAAATGAATACAATAATACAAGGCGGAGCTGAACCCGGTTTATTGATTTGTATAAGAAAAGTTTACTTTTTTAAAAAAGCTAAATATTGTCAAACTTAGAAAATATACAATGCACTCCACAAAGCCTGTTGAAATTGGTTGTGACATAAGATAAGGAATTCATTGCTGTAATAGCAATGCAACACTCACAGTCTTCTACATCTTAATAGACAGACATTACATGTTTGCAAAGTGTAAACCAGTTCAGTAGTTTAAAAGAAAAGATACAATTTCATAGCAGATACTGGCATTCTTTTCTTGTTCTGCCATTCTAGCCCCCAATGGAGCATAGGCCCTCAACTAGCTAACGCCAAGTCGTTCTATAATACTGGCATTGTGGTGTGGAATGTAAGGCCTTTACATATTCCAAGTCAGTCTCCCTCCGAGACAATTCTGGAGATGATCTTGTATCCATTTTAATCAGATCAGGTCAACTCTAGAGCCGCGTGGTCGAAAGACAATCCTGCCACCTCTGGGGATTGAACCCTTACGGCTGTCTCAGTTGGCGAGGGCTGTAACCACTAAACCATTGGAGCTCTTCTACAGTGCTGTCTGAGATTTTTATGTCCCCTTAGAATATTGGTTTGTATGTTACATAACAACGTAAGACCTCCATATAAAACTACAATGTAGAATTAGGCAATAAATCACAAAACTAAACCTTTACATACAGAGAATCACAATACAGACAAACTGTCAGTTGCATACATAGATGTACATTAGCACCAACACAGATACAAACTTATATAATCTACACACAAAATATAAAGACTTTTACGTGCAGAAAGTGGGAATTTGTGTTTGTTGAAACAACTTGAAAGACATTTGACAATCAAGCGGACATCACACTGGAGACAAACACAGTTACAGTAACAAATACGTCTCCTCATCATGTAGCAACTCTAGTTGTCAAGTAATTGCAAAATAACATTTTGATATGCAATGATACGCAACAATGACATTTTCAAAAAATTAAAAGGTGACATTATATCGTGTGTCAGTACAGTCATGGTGCACTGTTGACTGGTCACAAGAAATCAACAAAACAAGATAGAAATGTGAGATCTTTACCAAAATGAAAGGAAAAGTATTTCACAGGTATGACCTGTGTTCCACCACCAGCCAACAACAGGGGTATGACCTGTGTTCCACCACCAGCTAACAACCGGGGTATGACCTGTGCTCCACCACCAGCCAACAACAGGGGTATGACCTGTGTTCCACTACCAGCCAATAGCAGGGGTATGATTGTGTTCCATTACCAGCCAACAACAGGGGTATGACCTGTGTTCCCCCACCAGCCAACAACCGGGGTATGACCTGTGTTCCCCCACCAGCCAACAACAGGGGTATGACCTGTGTTCCACTACCAGCCAATAGCAGGGGTATGATTGTGTTCCATTACCAGCCAACAACAGGGGTATGACTTGTGTTCCCCCACCAGCCAACAACAGGGGTATGACCTGTGTTCCACTACCAGCCAATAGCAGGGGTATGATTGTGTTCCATTACCAGCCAACAACAGGGGTATGACCTGTGTTCCCCCACCAGCCAACAACCGGGGTATGACCTGTGTTCCACCACCAGCCAACAACGGGGGTATGACTGTGCTCCACCACCAGCCAACAACGGGGGTATGATCTGTGTTTCACCACAAGCCAACAAAAGAGGTAATACCTGTGTTCCACCACCAGCTAAAAACAGGGGTAAGACCTGTGTTCCACCACCAGCCAACAACAGGGGTATGACCTGTGTTTCACCACCAGCTAACAACGGGGGTATGACCTGTGTTCTACCACCAGCCAACAACCGGGGTATGACCTGTGTTCCACCACCAGCCAACATCAGGGGTATGACTGTGCTACACCACCAGCCAACAACCGGAGTATGACCTGTGTTCCACCACCAGCCAACATCAGGGGTATGATTTGTGTTCCACCACCAGCCAACAACAGGGGTATGACCTGTGTTCCACCACCAGCAAACAACCAGGGTCGGACCTGTGTTCCACCACCAGCCAACAACAGGGGTATGACCTGTGTTCCACCACCAGCCAACAACAGCGGTATGACCTGTGTTCCACCACCAGCCAACAGCAGGGGTTTGACCTGTGTTGCACCACCAGCTAACAACAGGGGTATGACCTGTGTTCCACCACCAGCAAACAACCGGGGTATGACCTGTGCTCAACCACCAGCAAACAACCGGGGTATGACCTGTGCTCCACCACCAGCAAACAACCGGGGTATGACCTGTGTTTCACCCCAAGCCAACAAAATAGGTAATACCTGTGTTCCACCACCAGCTAAAAACAGGGGTAAGACCTGTGTTCCACCACGAGCCAACAGCAGGGGTATGACTGTGCTCCACCACCAGCCAACAACCGGGGTATGACCTGTGTTCCACCACCAGCCAACAACCGGGGTATGACCTGTGTTTCACCACAAGCCAACAAAATAGGTAATACCTGTGTTCCACCACCAGCTAAAAACAGGGGTAAGACCTGTGTTCCACCACGAGCCAACAACAGGGGTATGACTGTGCTCCACCACCAGCCAACAACCGAGGTATGACCTGTGTTTCACCACCAGCCAACAACGGGGGTATGACCTGTGTTCTACCACCAGCCAACAACCGGGGTATGACCTGTGTTCCACCACCAGCCAACATCAGGGCTATGACTGTGCTACACCACCAGCCAACAACCGGAGTATGACCTGTGTTCCACCACCAGCCAACATCAGGGGTATGACTTGTGTTCCACCACCAGCCAACAACTGGGGTATGACCTGTGTTCCACCACCAGCAAACAACTAGGGTCGGACCTGTGTTCCACCACTAGCCAACAACAGGGGTATGACCTGTGTTCCACCACCAGCCAACAACAGCGGTATGACCTGTGTTCCACCACCAGCCAACAGCAAGGGTATGACTGTGTTCCATCACCAGCCAACAACAGGGGTATGACCTGTGTTCCCTCACCAGCCAACATCAGGGGTATGACCTGTGTTCCCCCAACAGCCAACAGCAGGGGTATGACTGTGTTCCATCACCAGCCAACAACAGGGGTATGACTGTGTTCCACCACCAGCCAACAACAGGGGTATGACCTGTGTTCCACCACCAGCCAAAAAGAGAGGTTTGACCTGTGTTCCACCACCAGCCAACAACTCGGTTAGGACCTGTATTTCACCACTAGCCAACAACAGGGGTATGACCTGTGTTCCACCACCAGCTAACAACAGGGGTATGACCTGTGTTCCAACACAAGCCAACAACAGGGCTTATGACTGTGCTCCACCACCAGCCAACAACCGGGATATGACCTGTGTTTCACCACCAGCCAACAACTGGGGTATGACCTGTGTTCCACTACCAGCCAACAGCAGGGGTATGACCTGTGTTCCACCATCAGCCAACAACAGGGGTATGACTGTTTCACCACCAGCCAACAACGGGGGTATGTCCTGTGTTCCACTACCAGCCAACAACTGGCGTATGACTGTGTTTCACCACCAGCCAACAGCAGGGGTATGACTGTGCTCCACCACCAGCCAACAACGGGGGTATTACCTGTGTTCCACCACCAGCCAACAACGGGGGTATTACCTGTGTTCCACCACCAGCCAAAAACAGGGGTATGACTGTGCTACACCACCAGCCAACAACGTGAGTATGACCTGTGTTCCACCACCAGCCAACAACGGGGGCATTACCTGTGTTCCACCACCAGCCAAAAACAGGGGTATGACTGTGTTTCACCACCAGCCAACAACGGGGGTATGACCTGTGTTCCATCACTAGCCAACTATAGGGGTATGACCTGTGTTCCACCACCAGCCAACAACAGGGGTATGACCTGTGTTGCACCACCAGCTAACAACAGGGGTATGACCTGTGTTCCACCACCAGCCAACAACAGCGGTATGATCTGTGCTCCACCACCAGCCAACAGCAGGGGTATGACCTGTGTTCCACCACCAGCCAACAACGGGGGTATGACCTGTGTTCCACCACCAGCTAACAACAGGGGTATGATCTGTGCTCCACCACCAGCCAACAACGGGGGTATGACCTGTGTTCCACTACCAGCCAACAACGGGGTTTGACCTGTGTTCCACCACCAGCCAACAACTCGGTTAGGACCTGTATTTCACCACTAGCCAACAACAGGGGTATGACCTGTGTTCCACCACCAGCTAACAACAGGGGTATGACCTGTGTTCCAACACAAGCCAACAACAGGGGTATGACTGTGCTCCACCACCAGCCAACAGCCGGGGTATGACCTGTGTTTCACCACCAGCCAACAACCGGGGTATTACCTGTGTTTCACCACCAGCCAAAAAAGGGGTAATACCTGTGTTTCACCACCAGCCAACAGCCGGGGTAAGACCTGTGTTCCACCACGAGCCAACAACAGGGGTATGACCTATGTTCCACCACCAGCCAACAGCAGGGGTATGACCTGTGTTCCACCACCAGCCAACAACAGGGGTATGACTGTTTCACCACAAGCCAACAACGGGGGTATGACCTGTGTTCCAGTACCAGCCAACAACAGGGGTATGACTGTGCTCCACCACCAGCCAACAACCGGGGTATGACCTGTGTTCCACCACCAGCCAACAACGGGGGTATGACCTGTGTTTCACCACCAGCCAACAACGGGGGTATGACCTGTGTTCCACCACCAGCCAACAACAGGGGTATGACCTGTGTTCCACCACCAGCCAACAACGGGGGTATGACCTGTGTTTCACCACCAGCCAACAACTGGGGTATGACCTGTGTTCCACCACCAGCCAACAACAGCGGTATGATCTGTGTTCCATCACCAGCCAACAACAGGGGTATGACCTGTGTTCCACCACCAGCCAACAACAGGGGTATGACTGTTTCACCACAAGCCAACAACGGGGGTATGACTGTGTTCCACCATCAGCCAACAACAGGGGTATGACTGTTTCAAAACAAGCCAACAACGGGGGTATGACCTGTGTTCCACCACCAGCCAACAACAGGGGTATGACCTGTGTTTCACCACCAGCCAACAGCAGTGGTATGACCTGTGTTTCACCACCAGCTAAGAACAGGGGTATGACCTGTGTTTCACCACCAGCCAACAACCCGGGTATGACCTGAATCAAATTATTTAGTCAAAAGTAGAATGAGAGGTTAGGTGTTATGTCGACAGACTTCTGTATAATACACACAGTTTATATATTAAAACTTTCGTATATAATAAACACTTTAAATAAAGTACTGGTATATATATATATATATATATATATATATATATATATATATATATATATATATATATATATGTATGTATGTATATATATATATATATATATATATATATATATATATATATATATATATATATATATATATATATATATATATATATATTCAAGTAGTAGGGCTAGACAATGTCCCTATAAACCTCTTTAATGTGTTGTCTATTCGCTTAAGATCAGGGTCTAGCACTTAATACAATGCTCTGTCTTCTGTGGAAACTTGATCTTCACCCTTTATCTTGGGAAGACGGTACAAATGCGTCTACAAGAAGATCAGTGTGAGTATTCTTAGAGATTAGTAACTTTTTGTTTAGGTGGAGTTTTTCATGACATCTATCAAGGCACCCGCTGTTACTTTTTTTTCGCTGCTCGAATTCTCAACATCCGCTGCCGAAAAACGTTTTACAACGGGTAAACAAATCACGCTAACAACAAATCTGATGCCTATTATAATTCAAATATGACATAAAATACGAACATGATATTTAAGAAAAAAATGTGGGCCTGATCCAGATAACACAACAATACATATTGCTTATTCTTTCCGGTTTCTTATATCTAACTAGGGATTTCTCTTATCCTTTCGTTCTAAGTTCTTCAAGTACATACCCGTTTTTTTTAAAATTGTTTTCTATATCTTTAGCATTTTATATTTTTGGGATATCATTTGTCTCATCTTTCAGTCTGGGCGGACCTTCCATAGTTTCATTTATATTAGAATTTGTCATATATCTTATTATTATTTACATTATCGATGTATTCTAGCGATCTATATACTTTGTTCAGCTTATGCATGTTGAATATATCTGTTCTATAACTCGATACGAACTTAATGCATGCTTGCTAATGCAACCAAATATTAGAGCTTGCAAAAGATTTAAGTTCGATTTTTTTGTCACTGTGTCTACAAGGGCCACATGTCGTTGACAAAGTTTAGGTTCTGAACAGCTTGTTTACCGTTCCACAATTCAGTCCGGTTCTTTAATAATATCCTACCCCAGATGCCGTCACAGGACAGTCCAACATTTTAGAGGGTGGTTTCGCGACTTTCTGATGCTTTTAGCGACCCCAAAACATCTAGAACTGGCCCTAACCCCAACCCACCTACGTCCAACGAGAGAATGCAGCCTAGGTCCCACGACCGCATGCAGCATATCTACCACCCCCTGAAATGTTAGACTGTCCCGTGATTTACCCTGTTTGGGGGAGGATATTAATAAAGCACCTTCAATCCTTTATCTGCGTGTCGTGCACTTACATGAACATGAACAAGTTGAGTTAAGCTGAGTTCAATGAGAAACCGAAATCATAGAACTTTTCCATAAATAAATTATTGAATCAATGAATAAATAACTTATCTCAGTCAGGGTATTCCCTTTCTTCCTTCGTGTTTAACAAAGAGTACCCATACTGATGATGTAAGATGCAACCTAATCAACGTTGACATATTTTCCACTGCAATTAGTCAGTCATCTAGAGTTTCTGCTCACTTTCTCCTCAATGATTATCTCCAGATGTGGGTGGTGAATACATTTTCCCATAAGCGCTTTATCATCACCCTCGGCAGCAGGTGCAAAGCTCCGTTTTGATTATATACATCCAGCGCAATTGTCTTTATTCTGTGATTTATTATCAGGCCAGTTGAAAACTGCTGCGACTGCCTACACATGAATTCTCAAACCACATGTTGTGGTATCAGTGCCTAGCCTTCGTTGTATTATGCGTTTTGAATTTTCTCTGCGATGAACTAAGAGGGCCATTTCTATCACTAAACAGAGAACCATCGGTATTATTGAAAAAAAAAAGGTCACATTGGGAGAAAATGGCTATAAATCAGTTGTTGAATTTATGATTTTCTAGTGTCTGCTAGCAAATCATTGGACTTCTTTAATGTTTCAATGATGCATACGTGTCTAATTATGCATCATTCCTTCCTATTATTAACCTGCGACCCTCAACTGTATTCAGGTCTTAGCGCAGAAGTTGTTTCTTTTTTGTGGAGACTCCGAGGTATTGCCCCACCGTTACATCTTTGAGTCTGCAATAGTCAGTAATCAATATTGATGTATCTCTAGTCTTAGCGGAATTACTTGCATGGCTTCAATCTGTATATGTATTCGAGTTTCATGGGCCGACTCTTTGATACAGTGAGCAGTTCATAAATCACCACCAAGATGATCCACAGCTGACAACATCGTGAACAACATTCCTTGCTGGCTGCCAGAATGAGCCAAAACTTTCAGTGTATTGGGATTTGCTGCAACTGCCTCTACAAGGTCCTAGAAGAAGTGGCTTCCATACAAAAATGACTACTCCTATTTTTGATCACTTTCGCTGTGTATATTTCTCTTTAATAATTTAGGAGTCTTAAAACATCAGCTCTAACAATTCTGTTGTCAGGTAAGTACTTCAACGCACACACACACACATACGCACGCACGCGCGCGCGCATACACACACACACCACACACACACACACTCACACACACACACACACACACACACACACACACACACGTATGCACGCACGCACACACACACAGGAACCCAAAAAAGGCTGACTTCTCTTGGTTGATGAAAGCACGCATTTCTTTGACACCAGTCACGTTGCCAGCTGTAGTGTATAACTGCTGTGCTGTCTCTGGTCTGTTACCTATCGCTTCCATGTCTATCTGCAAGAATACCGTTTGAAAATGTCAATATTTTCACAACTAGATGCTTTAACCTCTGTAATTTCCCTTGTATACACACTAAAGAGCAAAGATGAAATTACAGGTCTTTGTTTGTAGTACCTGGGCTCTGAGATCTGTATAAACAGACGGAGGGCAACATACGAAATTACAAGATAGCTGCTGTCCTGTTCTCGAGTTAGAGACGGACCCTATTCTGCATCAACGTGGATCCATCACTGACTTGTTTTTGTTTTTGTTTCCTGTCTTCCAGATCGAGTAGAGGTGGCGGTCAACGGCAGGTATTCTATTCCTGAATGAAGTAGAAGAGGAAAGGCAAGATACAGTAGAAGCAAAAGAAAAAGAAGAAAAAGAAAAAAGAAAAATGAAGAAGAGGAAGAAGGAGGAGGAGGAGGAGGAGAAGAAGTAGAAGAAGAAGAGGAAGAAGAAGAAGAAAAAGAAGAAGAAGAAGAAGAAGAAGAAGAAGAAGAAGAAGAAGAAGAAGAAGAAGAAATACTAGTTCAAGTAGTAGCAGTACTATTTGCAACAACAACAGCAACAGTAGTAGCAGCAGCAACAGCAGCAGCAGTAGTAGTAGTGGTGGATGTGGTGGTAGAAGTTGTTGTTTTTGTTGATGTTGTTGTAGATTTATGAACCTCACAATAAAACACTCTGCATCTACAATAAATAGGGTACATACGGTAAATAATCCATCCACATAATCTGGCTGCCGTCACATGGCCCAGTCCCTGTATATAAAAGTGTGGAACGTCTTCCGCTAAACACCAGAAGGAACGACGCGAGACTTCCCGACACTCTTATTTGCTCTTGTTTGTTCACAGCCTTAGAAGACATCTCAACATGACATACAGGAAAACATGCTTTGTGAGTTATTTGTCTGTATTTCTTCAAAAGCGTGCATGGTGTAGTCAACAAGATGTTAAGATGGCTGTCCGTTTGGCTAGCTGTCTGACTGGCGCTTTGGATAGCTTCTGTCTGACCGCCCGTTTAGCTGTCTGCCTGTTTGGCTGCCTGTTTGGCTGTCTGCCTGTTTGGTTGCCTCTTTGGCTGTCTGCTGTTTGGCTGTCTGTTTGGCAGTCTGCCTGCTTGGTTACCTGTTTGGCTGTTTGCCTGTTTGGTTGCCTGTTTGGCTGGCTGTTTGGCTGTCTGCCTTTTTGGTTGCCTGTTTGGCTGTCTGCCTGTTTGGCTGTCTGCCTGTTTGGCTGTCTGCCTTTTTGGTTGCCTGTTAGGCTGTCTGCCTGTTTGGCTGTCTGCCTGCTTGGTTACCTGTTAGGCTGGCTGTTTGGCTGTCTGCCTGCCTGCTTGGTTGCCTGTTTGGCTGTCTGCCTGCTTGGTTGCCTGTTTGGCTGTCTGCCTGCTTGGTTGCCTGTTTGGCTGGCTGTTTGGCTGTCTGCCTGTTTGGCTGTCTGCCTGCTTGGTTACCTGTTAGGCTGGCTGTTTGGCTGTATGCCTGTTTGGTTGCCTGTTTGGCTGGCTGTTTGGCTGTGTGCCTGTTTGGCTGTCTGTCTGCTTGGTTACCTGTTAGGCTGGCTGTTTGGCTGTCTGTTTAGCTGTCTGCCTGTTTGGCTGCCTGTTTGGCTGGCTAGCTGTTTAGCTGTTTGGCTGGCTGGTTTCTGTCTGTCTCTCTTCTGTTTGTTAATTGTATGATCGACTGGTTGTTTGACTAGCTGGCTGGCTTGCTTGCTGAATTTAGTGACTTTTTATCTGTTCTGTTTGCTGATCAGCTGGTGTCATTTCTCTCTGTTTGGTAGGGGCTGAGTGTTCTCCAGGCATGGTGTCCGCCCCGAGTGCTAGAGGTTCCGGGTTTAATCCCCAGTAAGGGCTTGGATTTTTTCACATGGACTTGGACTCTAGTAATTCCTCCTGGTCTCTGGGTAGTGAGACGCCCGTGTGCATTGTTGCGCACGTAAAGAATCCATTGGCGGAACTCGAAAAGAGTGGCCTAACGGCGCTGCCCGGGCAAAATTTAGAGTTAAAAATCTACCCAACGTGTTTAAGGATCCTCGCCGCTGCTACAGAGCCTGTGCACTGTCCTGAGCTTCTTCGGACTCAGGCAGTGTGCCATGATTATGATCCGTTGTTCAAAACCTCAAAAACCTCTGTTTGGTGGCGGCAAGCCGGTGGTTCAGATGTCTGTCTGATTAGCTGGTTATTCATGGGTTTTAGCAAACTTGTTCTTCATTTGGAGATGACAAGTTCGATTCCTAGAATTCGATTCTTATCTTGTTAATTGTGCTCCTCTATCGCTTTGTGCTTATGTCTCTGTGGCTGGCTGGCTCGATGGCTGCCTGTTTGGTTGTCTGTCTATCTGAATTTCTTTTTGGCTGAATGTTTGGCTTACTGGCTGGCTGTTTAACTGACTGTTTGTTTACCTGTCCGTCTGCCTGTTTGACTGACTGTTTACCTTTCCGTCTGCCTGTTTAACTGACTGTTTGTTTACCTGTCCGTCTGCCTGTTTGACTGACTGTTTACCTGTCCGTCTGCCTGTTTGACTGACTGTTTACCTGTCCGTCTGCCTGTTTGACTGACTGTTTACCTTTCCGTCTGCCTGTTTGACTGACTGTTTACCTGTCCCTCTGCCTGTTTGACTGACTGTTTACCTGTCCGTCTGCCTGTTTGACTGACTGTTTACCTTTCCGTCTACCTGTTTGACTGACTGTTTACCTGTCCGTCTGCCTGTTTGACTGACTGTTTACCTTTCCGTCTGCCTGTTTGACTGACTGTTTACCTGTCCGTCTGCCTGTTTGACTGACTGTTTACCTTTCCGTCTGCCTGTTTGACTGACTGTTTACCTGTCCGTCTGCCTGTTTGACTGACTGTTTACCTTTCCGTCTGCCTGTTTGACTGACTGTTTACCTGTCCGTCTGCCTGTTTGACTGACTGTTTACCTTTCCGTCTGCCTGTTTGACTGACTGTTTACCTGTCCGTCTGCCTGGCTAGCTATCCTTTTGCTGGCTGGTTCTTAAATTGTGAAAAGGTATGTTGATTTTGGTTGCTGTTTATTTCGCTTGCAGTTTGTTTGAATGTTTAGCTGTTTCGCTAGCTGTCTAGCTGGCAGGATTGTTCTCTCTGTTTTTGGTGGCTATTTGGTTAGGTGTCTATGTGTTGGCGGTGTGTACATTTAGGGGGCTGGGTGGTCTCGAGACATCTACCCAAAGTGTCCGGATCCTCAGTGGAGCTACAGAGCCTGTGCATTGTGCTGAGCGTCCTTGGACTCAGACTTGAGTTATAAGAAAGAACGGTGCACTATGGGTTACTACCCGTGTGCCATGATTTTGATCCGTTGTTCAAACTGCATCCTATGTGTCCATTTGACTGGATGGCTGTCGTTTTGCCTGTTTAGCTAGGTGGTTGGCTGTTTCACTGACAGACTACCTGTTTGGCTGTCTTTTTAGTTGGCCGTCGTTTGTCTTCCTTGCTATTTGCTTGGCTATCTGATTGATGTTTGACTGTCTGACTATTTGGCTGACTGGATAGCTGGCTGATTGCCTGTATATGTTTCTAGTTGGCTGTTTGTCTATCTGATTGATGTTTGACTGTCTGACTATTTGGCTGACTGGATAGCTGGCTGATTGCCTGTATATGTTTCTAGTTGGTTTTTGTTTGAATGTCTATAAGTATGGTTATCCCTCCAACTGACTAACTGTTTGTCCTTCTGGCCAATAGACGGTCTACCCATTTGGTTTGATGGTTTTGCTTTCCGCCAGGTAGTTTGGCTGGCTGTTTGTCTTGCTGGCGGTCAATCGGGTAAGCTTGCTGACTATCAGGCTAGATGTCTCTTTGAATAGCTGGCTGTTTTGGTTGGCTATTCAGTTAGATAGCTGGCTGTTTTGGTTGGCTATTCAGTTAGATAGCTGGCTGTTTTGGTTGGCTATTCAGTTAGATAGCTGGCTGTTTTGGTCGGCTATTCAGTTAGATAGCTGGCTGTTTTGGTTGGCTATTCAGTTAGATAGCTGGCTGTTGTGGTCGGCTATTCAGTTAGATAGCTGGCTGTTTTGGTCGGCTATTCAGTTAGATAGCTGGCTGTTGTGGTTGGCTATTCAGTTAGATAGCTGGCTGTTGTGGTCGGCTATTCAGTTAGATAGCTGGCTGTTTTGGTCGGCTATTCAGTTAGATAGCTGGCTGTTTTGGTCGGCTATTCAGTTAGATAGCTGGCTGTTGTGGTCGGCTATTCAGTTAGATAGCTGGCTATTGTGGTCGGCTATTCAGTTAGATAGCTGGCTGTTGTGGTCGGCTATTCAGTTAGATAGCTGGCTGTTGTGGTCGGCTATTCAGTTAGATAGCTGGCTGTTCAATAAGGCTGTGGTTGTTTGGTTTGCTGATTGACCTCTTGGCTGTTTACTTGTTTGACAATCTGGATGTTTGACTGGCAAGCTGTTTGGCTGGTTTGGAGTGGACGACTTTCTGTCTGTTTGCCTAGTTAGCTATTTGATTGATCGTCTATCTCTTTGTCTGACTGGCCGCGTGACTTTCTGATCGTCTATCTCTTTGTCTGACTCGCCTCGTGACTTTCTGTCTTTTTGCATCAACAAAGATAACGTCCAATTGCAGTATCAGAAATGAAAGTTTGGGACGCAATGTAATACGCCTACGTATCCAGTTTGTTAACCTTTGAACAATAAATCTTGTTCGTTCGTTCTTGCTGTTTGACTTACAGGTCGTCTTGTTTGCTGTCTCACTATCTGTTGGCCCGGCTAGCTGTTGACTGTTTGGCCGTCTGTCCGTTCCTCTTGGCAGAATAATTCTATGAAGATCTCAATCAAGGTCTTCATCATCATGAATTTGAATTGACCGGATTTAAACGCTACCTAGAGAGCTAACCTCTCCTAGATAACATTAGTTATAATTTTGGCTCCTGTTCATAATCTTGTTTCATTGTGCGTTTCTTAGTGTTGTAGCTCCCATCTCTGCCAAGCTAAGTTTTCTGCTCTTTGTTTGTAGGGCCGTCATCTTCGTGCTGATTGGTTAGTTTAGTGCTCTGTATGTTGCCGGATTATATGATCTCGGCCACTGGTTGCTGCCCTCTGTTTCATTTTCATAATGTGTGTGCTATTGTAGTGGCTCTGTTGAAGACAGTCATGTGGTTTATTCCATCGTGTGATATGTCAATGGTTTCCAATACACGGCATATACGAGAATGATCTCAGTTGTTGTCTTGATCTGGCTCTGGCATTCGAAATGCTCTCCGTATGCTGTCTTCCCACGTCTCCATGTGAGATATTCCCTGCCGTCATCCTAATACTGGCTTGGTAAGACTTCCTCTGTACTATTTTGATTCTTTTATTCCTCCGTTGGATTATTGCTTCTTTGTAAAAACCTGTAGGCCACTAGTCTACTTTGTTCTTCGTGCTATTTACACAGAGTCTATCTTGATCGCTTTAATAGTTCTTTCATAGTTTTCGTGGGAACTGTTGGTTTGCCTCTCTCACCAGGTCTTGGCTTTGGCTTTGTTGTTTACGTCTCTTTAGTTTTCTTGTCTGGCTTAAGAGGTCTTACAATCTTAGTGTCGACTGGTTCTTGCTGTACTAGAGCTCTCTATCGTTTTTTGTTTGTTTTTGTTTTTTTGTTTTATGTCTCTGAGCATTGTGAAAATCTCTGCATTGAACGCTTCCATTAATGTTGATTCGGTCGCCACCTGTCTTTGGAACTTCTAATGTAGCTTTCAGTGTATCTCTCGTGTATGTTTATCTGTATGTGCTTAAGTCCTGCAATCGCCTTTTCAAGCCGAAGTTTCTGGATATCATTGTTCAACTGGTCTATGTAATCTCTAAGTCTTGACTTGCCCAGCAAAGTGTCGCTATGGGGTGTCTCATGTCTTCTTTGGGCTTTTTTATAGGGTAAATTCTATCTGATGACTGTTTTCATTGTCTCTCTGCACTATTGAAGATATGGTATCTAAATAGATATGGCATCCCAGGTATCTGGCCCCATGTGGCCCGGAGCAGTTTGTGCATTTCTTGTTTGTGCTGGGCTTTCGGAAATCGCTGTAGGCATGAGGCTCAGAGCAATATCTGCAAATTCCGGCTGAGCCAAGTTGTTCTTGAATGCCAAGCCTTCTGTCAGAGCGAACATTTCAGTATCGGTGGGATACACTGCTCTGGTCTTTGTGGTTTCTTGTCAAACATAATTTTGTTTAGGATATTGTCACCTTCGGTTGTCACCACAGCCCCTGTCGTAGGGATGTGTTTGATCCCAGTATCTCCATCTTGGTACTGAGTAATTCTAAGTTTCTTTCCCGGTATTTGGTCTGGTATTTTCTTGTCGGTTAGTTGTAACTGAATTCTCTAGACAACCCACCTCCGTATAGTCTAGTACAAGGTGGCCACAACCACCATCGCATTCGGTAGCTGTAGTTCTTGTTTGGGATGTCTTCTTGATCTCCTGTACCATTTGCACTTATATGTAATCTTAGTAACTTTTCCAACTCTGACTTTCTTCAGCTTCACTATGGATCGCTGCACCCACAGGCCCTCCAGTAGCGTCAGGATTGCCAGCATGTTAAGGGTAGTTACTGCATCTTTTTCGACGCTGGCCTGTCGAATCAAGATTGTGGTCGGGAATGTGTGACTATCGTTCAGTTGACTTTCAGTCATGTCTGCGTCTGTCTGCGCCTCTGGCCCGCTGGAATGCCCCCTGATTTCAGTTGCTTCGGTATTCTTCTTCTCGGTAGTAACTGGGTGTTCACCTTCTTCAGTCCCGGAGAGCTGTCAAAACTTCCTCCATCTTTTATAGCTGTTATCTAAGCTCATTCTGACCCGGAGTGTTATAACTCTTGTCTAGACAAGTGTCAGTTAAAGCCATACCACAGAAGCAGTTCACAAATATGTCTAGGTTATCAAGTAATAAATAGTGAACATCTCATAATGATTTATAACTACATTATTCTACAAAGTGAGTTACTTTTTGTTGTTGCTGATACTCTTCCGTATTTGCAGACGATAGTGTTATACTGTGTTCAGCGGAGGTCTGGGACTCCCAGCACATGGCGATGGCGAGTGTCACTAGCAAGACCTGTCCGTGTTAAGAAAAGTGTTCCAGAATTATAGCCTGGGATTCCAGAAACTTTGTTGTCAACATTTGTGATTAGTCTGTTTCTTGTCAGACGCCCAGATCTCATCCTTTCTGAATCATTTCTATCTACATTCTCATTCCCTTCCTGATTTGCCCTATCCACGCAACACGGTCAATGACATTGAGTTTCCAGAATTCACCTCAGTACCTGTATAATTCATGTCTCGCTTGCGCACATCTTTATAGGTCAGCTTAGACATCTTATATCTGTAATTCACCATATAGGATATCTTTGGGGATCCAGCCACCTGAGCCTTTGTAGACCAAGCATTCAGAAAAACCGTTGCAATACTTGCTCTTTCCAATGTCCCACTGTGTTGAAAGTCTAATCCAAAGAATTGACACTCTTATTTATATTTTCCACACATAGGAATCTCCTGACTTCACTTATATACCTGGAGGTCTGAATGTTGGAGCACAGATCATTATCCGAGGAAGAGTTGCACTTGATCAGGAGAGGTAAAACTTACTTTAGGGTTTTACAAAACTCGCTCGCATACTTTTAATAGAAGCATTGTCACTCGAAAGTTGTGTGTCTGAGTGTGATCGTTACATAATTTATTTGAAATGTACGGTGATTTAATCAGTATCATGCTGCTGTGTTTTTTTTCCCAGGCAGGAATTGTGTAGGTACTCACGTTTTGCTGAGTCTATTTGAACTTGACTTAAGCTGCCAAGCTTAAGTCAAGTTCAAATAAACTCCATATCTCTTTAGAGATTTGAACACATGACTAGATGATTGAAAAATTGAGTTGAGCTGAGTCAAGAAATGACTTCTCAGCACTCGGGGCATTTCCATGCATGTTCCATCCTCATCTTCAGCAGCTAGTACAGAGTTCCAATACTGATTGTATCGGTCAAAATCTGGTTATATGTCCGTCTTGCCTTTCCTCTGAGTGTAGTGAGCCGGCCACATACCCCAGGTGCCTCATTCTCTCCAGGCCATAATTTCTATCTCTACTGATTCCGTTGCTTGTTCCCAAAGGGCCTTGACCACTTCTGCCTTGTCATGTATCAGTTCACCACGTGGAGATCCAGCGAATATGTCTCTCTGTTCATTACCCACCACGCCGGCATAGCCTGGAGAAAAAAATCCAAAGTATGCTTACTACCCGTGACCTTTCTAGTGAAGCTTGCCACTCTGCTCGAAGCATCCCTGTCTTCACCTTTCTTAGGATGTTTACAGAGTCTGTTGAAACGCCAGTGTGCTATCAACCGGCCTGTTATGGATTTTAAGTGTAGACAGACAATGTATTGACGATAGCTACTGTGACACAGTCGTCTCTGAAAATTGTCTATGCTTCACCAAAATGACCCAGGTTCAGTATGGTTTTGTGTCAAGGGTGGCGGGTGATTGTTGATAGACGAGGAGAAAGATGGTCGTGTCGATAGTGGAATTGGTGATGCTTGTAAAATAAAGTGTCTGAATACAACTGTTCAGGATCACACTGAATTTATTATGACACTCCAATAAATGTGACCGAATACATCAAATAATACTCTAAGAATGCTGAATCCTCTAAGTACTCATAGAATCGCGTTGTGTTTTCTATCTCTAGTTACTTTGTAAACTAGTGCCATTGTCTTTGACTGCCACCGGGCTACTAGTGCAGGTTGGGCTAAAATGTTTGTTATTTAATGCCGACTAACTACTTATCTATGCTCTGGCCTCTTCTTCGTCTGCCTCCGAGTCATTATCTGACAGTAACTCTAATCGAATACATATATTTATATATTTATCTCTTTAACTATCTTTTTATCTACAAAACTGACCGGTACTTCGCTCTACTATCTGTCTCTGTCTCTATCTCTAGCCTGTCCTCTGGGCAGTCCTCTGCTGTCCTCTGTTGTCCTCTTTCTTCTGCCTCAGGCTATCTCCGTTTGTGTCTTGAGTCTTCTCTGTCTGTGTCTATCCTTTGTCTGTCCCCGACTATCCTCTGGCCTGTCTGTTTATCCTCTGGCCTGTCTCCGTCTGTGTCTGTGTCCTCTGTGTGTGTGTCTTCTGTCTCTCCCCGACCATCCTCTGTTGTCCGTCTCGTGTGTCTGTGTGTCCTGGCTGTCTGAGTGTGTCCCTGTGTGTCTCAAAGGTTCCGGGCAATCGTTTATAAAGGGGTTACTAGCCCGCTCCCAGGGGGCTCCTATTCCTCGTAGTTTTGCAGTCTTCTGCAGCGACCTTTGCTCGCCGGGTCCGTGGAATTTACAAATTAATTGTTTTGGTGCGGACGGGGAATGTCACATGCTAGTCAGACGACTCAAAGTACGTGGGAAACAAGAGTATGGACCTAGGGGGATATAGTTGCTTACTAATGGAAAGTTTTCAAAAACAAGGGTGAAGGCTATAAGGGGTCTTGTCGTGCAAACAGCACAACACTAAAAAAATGTGGTATGAGCAATGACTCTGCTACATATCCTTCCCACCCAATAAAAATATAAATTTTTAGGAAAAAATTTATCTTTTTCATTGAGCTAAGTGATCCTCTAACAATTTAGAACCTAGTTAACCCTACAGCTAAAAATTTGTAACAATATGAACTTAAAATACAATGTGTTTCATATGCAAACATTAAAAACAGTCAACAAAACTTAAATACACATTAAAATGCATTGAATTATAAAAGTCAAGCCACCGTAGAGAGACGCTCCTAATTGTACGGCGCCCCTGAATTAAGTGTCCTTGAGCGCGGGGCTCACAACAACATGGATTTTACAGTCTGGTCTATGCAAGGCGTGTCCGTCAACACTTCTCTTCATAACGACAGAGGGACATGTGAGAACTTCACATTGCTTTACCGGTTCGAATTCCTCTCGAATGGGTTCCAGAATATGTTACGTGGTTACAAACCACTCGGTTATATCCATGTCTTATAACAATAACTTTAGCGTCGCCAATATATAACAAACACATTTCTCATAGTGAAAATCATCAAATCAAAAAAAAAAATTACATCAAAGATACAACGACGTCATAAAATCAAATCACTTCGAATATCCATTTCATTTTTATGCATCCGACAGGCTGATCATTTGGTCTATAAAACACTCAACTGTCTGTATCTGCATATCCAGCAGTGCACAGAGTTACTGCCATAATTTCCTATCTCGTTGAGCCATTTAGGGTTCGAATTCTCGAAAAGTATCCTCAGCAAAACGAATTATAATTCTTTATAAAAGATTCCTCGGCGTAAGAAGCAGCCTCATAAATCTCGACCACGCCTGTCCTTTACGACATGCATCATCATTTATTTAAATCCACCGGTGTCCTTTACGACATGCATCTTCATTTATTTAAATCCACCGATGTCCTTTACGACATGCATCTTCATTTATTTAAATCCACCGATGTCCTCTACGACATGCATCTTTGTATGTTTAAACCAACATGTACATCAACAGATATATCAAATACATTACATTGCGCTTATAAATGGAAAATGCAACAAGCAAACAAATATAATCGGATAAGCTTGACAAGTCATAAATAAAAACAAAATAGTCATGAATAAGATTGTCATCTTAATATTCATACGCAGTTAGATATCATTTCGCTACGCTAAATTCAAACAAAGGAAATAAAACAAACGGGGGAAACAAAGGTGGCTAGCCTGGGATAATCAAAAATGATCTAAGGGGAACAATGCATTGAATTAAAGATTCTTTTGTCTCGCTGGATTACTCCACACTTTACCTACGCTCAAATACAATGGAGACTAACTTTAACATAACTTAGTTGCCAGTCACGGGGAAATCGATGTGTGGGCGCTAATGGGAAATATGTCAACACTCGTAACTAGTAATAACAATTCACGTGTCTGTATAAACAGCAACAGGGGGTTTTCGCATTAACTCTGGATTATTTTCAATTTCATCTACAAGGCATTCTATTCTTTTCTAAATTAGAGGGCCAAAATCAGTAGATTTTTTTACACATGCCTTCTAATTGCTGCTCACGAAAAATAGATACCAGGGGTTCTAAAGTTTTAGATTGCCAAGGGTCTATTTTTATATATTTAAAAGGGGTACCGTATACAACATCAAAGCTGGGAAACACTGGGGTTTTGAAAGAAATTTTCACATGATCTTGGGGGTAGGAAACACAGAGTAATTTAGAAGTGGGTCCCTAAATGTATAAACACATAGACAATTTCAGGATGTTTTTAACCAACGGTTCTAAATCTTCACCTTGGGAAAGGATACACTTTGACTATACGGGCATGAGTGTCCTTACAGAAAACTTGTTGTCAACTACTGAAGTGGATATATGGAATGGAATGTGTGGGGCCTGTGAAGGATCTACCACCTTGCCCTCCCAGAGCTGGGCTCTTGGGGATTGCGTAGTTTCGCAGTGGTTTCGGCTTCTAGGCAGTCGTGTTACAGTTCGATTCTCTAGCAAGCAGTGCCATTTTCACTTCAACTGTGATTTTGTAGGCAAGTTTGTGTTAGTTTAGAATAATTGTACATCATAAGAGAGCCGCCATTGAAACAAGGGAAGTAATTATCATCATCAATGTTTTTGCCACCTTCCCTTTACAGGAGGATCTAAAATAATACAGTGAATATTTCCATAACATACATAGATACAGTGTGCAAATAATATCTTAACATCAAGTAAGGTATACATAGTAAAAACATTTTCTTCTTTTCTTTTCTTCTCTACCTTTTTTTTTTTTTATAATTATGATTTAATACTTTATTATCTTCACAACAATTTGACACAAATATTTAGACAATACATGATATTGAGGTGACTTCACCGTTCATCCACTGGGGTTTAGATGTGTCCCTGGTGAGAACATTGTACGTCTTGCGCCACAGCATGTGAATAGTCACTGTGTTGACATATGCGTAGTAGATTATGAGATGGATGGCAACCTCTTCATACAGAGCAATTACATGGCCACGAACAACATCAGAGCGTGTTTACTCTCGACATGAAAAAAAGAAATAAAATACAAAAGAAAAGATTAAACATGTTTTCAAAACATATAATCATTACAATTCATCTTCAACAACAACAAAAACAAATTAATGGGGCATCTCCCTTTTTGTCAACTATGAACTTGCTATGTCGGGGTACAACCGTTTAACTGTTTCCTTCTTCTCTAACCCTATAAGCTCAATTGCCTCTGGTAAAACAGGTTGGGAAGTCGTTGCTACAGCAAATTCTTCTCCTTCATGACTTGGTGTCTTTGGAACACATCTTCTTAGTATCCAGTTTTTCATTTGTGTAATTGTTATCTTTCTTCTTTTTAAATAGACAAGAAGCATCACTATACAAAGAATCTCAAGTAAAGTCAAGACAACTGTTCGGTCTCTGCTAGTACCTGACGACATGTCTTCAAGACTTCGCATCTGGTTCAACTCATGAGTAAAAGCACTGAAATCTATTTTCTTTACATCCTTCAAGTGAGATGGTATCTTACTATAATCTATTGAAGGCATATTTAATGTCATTCTTTTAGCAAGCTGTATTTGAGACAGATCAACAAATGTTGACAGATTACTAACATCTGGCTGTAAGAAAACATGATTTTCAAAAGATACGTGGGCGGTGATATGAGTAAAGTCACTGGTCAGTTCACTTTGGGTATCAGTTTTCATTTAAATACCTTAGCATCTCTAATATAACATCCTTCTTTTCATTAACTTTTTCCTTAGATTCAGATTTACTTTTATAATTAGGTTCTCTATCATCATGTGTCTTAGCAGTTTTATGTAACTTCTTAGAGGATAATCTTATCTCAGACTGTCGCAATTGCTTAATCTTGTTTATTTCTTTTTCTCTTTCCTCGCTTAGCCTACGCCTCGTTGCATCACGGGTAATTCTATAGGGAGCATCATCGACATCTAACACTTTCCCAGACGACGGATACTCCTCATCCACCATTGTTCGTTCTTTACCATCCTGATTCTCTGCGGTATGTTCAGACTTAGATGATGATGGCAAAGGCTTCCAAAATTCTTTAGGGATTATTTCCTTTTCACCGTTCATTATAGTCGTTTCTGTTTGGGTCCCTGTATCTGGGGTCGTAAAATAACTCGATTTCATTTGGGTTTCTGCATCTTGGGTTGTAAGATAACTAGTTTCCATTTGGGTTTCTGCGTCTTGCTTCCTGTTTTCATCTATGTTGTTAACTGGTGTCTTATTGTTAGTACTCGGTACGACTTCTGCTATAGTCTCCTTTCGTTTATTCTCAGTACAAGCCGAATTACTTCTATAACCTCTAGTTTGCTTGTTTACAAAAGGTCTCTTCCACTCACACGCTGCATGTTCCTCAGCGTCACTTCTGTTATGAGTTCTCTTGGTTATTGGAGAGTTCAGTCGATTCGGAATCCTCCGGTTATTCTTCGACTGCCTAAACAGGTAACAACTTTCTCCACTTCTCGTACCACCGATTGTTTCTTTGTCCCACTCTTCAAGAAACAGTGACGAATCATACTCCATGTCAACATTGTTCTGTCGTTGGTATGATTCATATCTTGGCTTTCGTCTACAACGTCGTGTCTTGTTACATTAGCTATTGTAATTCACTATGTTTACTACTCTTGGTTTAACTTCATTTTCTACATATGCTACGATGCAACCTCTCTTTAATTTAATTGTTTTCCCTGTGTTGTTGGCTATCATGACTGGGAATCTCAGCTTGTTATCTAACTCTGTAATAGCATCTAAAGTCGATAAATATGGTTCTTCTACGATGCCTCCTTCTAACTCTGAAATTGTGACTGTCTGTCCTGACACAAAATAAGGGTTATCCTTTATGCCTGATATTACAAAATTAACCGATTGCGGCTTGAGTAATGCCGTCTTTTTCACTCTAACTAGAGAAGCGATGTGAATATCATCTTCCAGGTCTACATAAGTGTCTTTTATTCTAATGTTCTTCAAATCAAAGTATACTCTAGCGCCATGCTTCACCAAAAAGTCTCTTCCCAAAATAGCACACCTATTCATGTCTCGGACGACAATAAATGTGTGTTGCAGCTCTACATCTCCTAATGTAAATGTTATTGAAGCCTCCCCCACTACTTTTATTGGTTGACCTGTGACTGTCTGCAAGTTTGACTGAGTTGGGCTAAATTTAGTATGCTTCCCAATGTTTTTGAAAACTCGTTCCTTAATTAAACTAACTTCTGCTCCTGAATCTACTAAAGTTCTTATCTTTTGTTTTCCTATTTTGATAGTACATGAGTTTGGATCACTAAATAATTTAATTTTGTGTGTTCTAATTGGTGTCTGTTTCCTACGATGAGAATAATTGTAACTATTTTGTAATCTAGTGTTATTGTTGTTTGTATTCTTAGAGGCATTACCAAAAAACCCACTCATATAAGCCCCTTCTACGGAGCGGGAAGTTCGTTTCCCTGCTGAGTTGGTCTGTCATTTCGCCTATGATTTATCCCATTTGTGTTGGTGTTGGATTGTGTATAATTTCCTCTACAAAAACGGGCGATATGTCCCCTTCTGCCGCATCTGAAACAGGTTAAAGTCTGGGGAACATTTCTGCTTCTATTTGGACATGATTTTACAATGTGTCCCCTTTGATTGCACCCAAAACATAAAACATCATTCTCTACTACGTGTACTGATCTCCTAGGAACATTATTTTGTCTTCTTCTTTGCCAGTTCGGCCTGTAGTGTTCTACCTCCATTGGTTCTTCTCTTCGGGCACCCATATTTGCCTCTGGGTCTCTACCTGACCTCAGTCTAAATCTACGCCTGAGGTTCTCCTCCACAATTGCTAGATTAATCGCCTGAGTCAATTTTGTGGGATTTTCCCTCATAATTTTCAGTTTCAAGCTATCAAAAAGCAGTGCATCCGTAAAAATTCCCACCAACATTCGTTCAATTTCATCCCCTTGGATATCCTGCCCCATAAAAGCTTCTTCAGCTAAATTAATAAGTCTATCCCCAAATAATTGGACTGATTCCCCTCTCTCCTGTTTAATCTGACGAAGAATTGTAAAGGCATACTGTGGATCAGTGATCTCTGCATATTTACGCGCCAAATCACTTTTGAATTCCGCCCAAGATTCAACAGCTCTATTCTCTAATTTCCTCCTAATATGATCTGAAACTGGACTCAAACTGGTTTGATAGGCAATTCGCTTTTTGTCTTCATCAGACACCACTACCAAATATGCATACTTTTCAATGGCCACTATCCACTTTTTAAATTTACGGGCATCCCCATCAAATTTTTCTATGGTTGCAGCCACTCCCTGTTGTTTGATGGAGAGGTCCAAGTTGGTTACAGCCCTCCCCACTTCAAGTAAAACACGGTACATGGGGTATTCTGGTTCCGCCATGATTAACTGCTATACAATTACACACTGGAAAGAAAAAAAGATTATTATTATTAACTAATTAAACTAAATAACACACTCGCCTCGTTGTTTTTGGATCGTGGTGGTTCCTCTCGTTGACTGGATTTTGTGTAGACTCAAGGTTCCCAAACAACTTCACTCCTGCCGCATTGATTCCAGAACTCTAGCAAGGGATACGGTTGACTGCGCCAATCAGGTAAGTACGCTGTCTTCTGTGGAGTTCGTCATCTGTGGGGTTCGTCTTCGTAATGGTTGTCTCGTTGACGTGAGTGTCTTCTCTCTTCTCGTTGTTCAGAGAAAACAAAGGTCTGCAAACAGATTTTCTTAAAGGCAGAGTTATGGCATCGTAGTTTAATGCATCAGTTCAAGTCTTTCTTCCACTAGAAAGAATCCTGATCGTCACAAGAATCAAGTTTCTTACTTGTCCTTCACGATTGTCTCAGGTTTTTTTTTTTTTTTTAAATCCTGCTGAACGGCACCATAATCAACCCCGCCACCCCGTCTCTCTTTCTGTGACACAGTCGTCTCTGAAAATTGTCTTTGCTTCACCAAACTAACCCAGGTTCAGTATGGTTTTGTGTCAAGGGTGGCGGGTGATTGTTGATAGACGAGGAGAAAGATGGTCGTGTCGATAGTTGAATTGGTGATGCTTGTAAAATAAAGTGTCTGAATACAACTGTTCAGGATCACACTGAATTTATTATGACACTCCAACAAATGTGACCGAATACATCAAATAATACTCTAAGAATGCTGAATCCTCTAAGTACTCATAGAATCGCGTTGTGTTTTCTATCTCTAGTTACTTTGTAAACTAGTGCCATTGTCTTTGACTGCCACCGGGCTACTAGTGCAGGTTGGGCTAAAAGGTTTGTTATTTAATGCCGACTAACTACTTATCTATGCTCTGGCCTCTTCTTCGTCTGCCTCCGAGTCATTATCTGACAGTAACTCTAATCGAATATATATATATATATATATATATATATATATATATATATATATATATATATATATATATATATATATATATATATATATATATTTATTTATTTAACTATCTTTTTATCTACAAAACTGACCGGTACTTCGCTCTACTATCTGTCTCTGTCTCTATCTCTAGCCTGTCCTCTGGGCAGTCCTCTGTTGTCCTCTTTCTTCTGCCTCAGGCTATCTCCGTTTGTGTCTTGAGTCTTCTCTGTCTGTGTCTATCCTCTGTCTGTCCCCGACTATCCTCTGGCCTGTCTGTTTATCCTCTGGCCTGCCTCCGTCTGTGTCTGTGTCCTCTGTGTGTGTGTGCCTTCAGTCTCTCCTCGACTATCCTCTGTTGTCCGTCTCGTGTGTCTGTGTGTCCTGGCTGTCTGAGTGTGTCCCTGTGTGTCTCAAAGGTTCCGGGCAATCGTTTATAAAGGGGTTACTAGCCCGCTCCCAGGGGGCTCCTATCCCTCGTTGTTTTGCAGTCTTCTGCAGCAACCTTTGCTCGCCGGGTCCGTGGAATGTACAAATTAATTGTTTTGGTGCGGACGGGGAATGTCGCATGCTAGTCAGACGACTCAAGGTACGTGGGAAACAAGAGTATGGACCTAGGGGGATATAGTTGCTTACTAATGGAAAGTTTTCAAAAACAAGGGTGAAGGCTATAAGGGGTCTTGTCGTGCAAACAGCACAACTCTAAAAAAGGTGGTATGAGCAATGACTCTGCTACACTACACCAGACTAAAAGCATCTATGAATTTTAAAATAGTCATTCTAAAAAAAAAAAAACTTATTTAACGAGAAAAGTCCCAGATTTAGTGCCGTGGCGCCCCCTCCCCCCGCCCCCTTGTGGAAAACAAAAGAATAGACTCAGTGTACCCCTAACAAATATGTCGTAACAGATGTCTATTTCGGAGTATTTCTGTTGAAGCAGTGCATCAGACTGAGACGGAAGAAACCAAGATTACACTTACAAATAAGCCATGCTTGCAAAAGTTCAGTTCTGAAACAAGACCAAAGTCCAGAAGTGGACGAACAACCAGAACTATCCTTTGGGGTTCACAGCCGGTTAATGCGACGATGAAAAAGAAGAAGACGAAAGGGGGTGGGTGAAATTATGAGGAGGAGAAGAAGAAAGAGTAGGAGAGAAGGAGGATGAAAGGAAGAAGAAGAAAGAGAGGGTGAGGAGGAGAAGAAGAAAGAGGAGGAGAGGACAAGAATGAAAGGAAGAAGAAGAAAGAGGGGGTGAGGAGGAGAAGAAGAAAGAGGAGGAGAGGACGAGGATAAAAGGAATAAGAAGAAAGAAGGGGTGAGGAGGAGAAGAAGAAAGAGGAGGAGAGGACGAGGATAAAAGGAAGAAGAAGAAAGAAGAGGTTACGAGAAGAAAAATAAAATAAAAAGAAAAGAAGTAAACAATAATTGTTTTTTTTTTCTGTTTTAAACAACGGACCAACATCATGGCACAAGGGTGGTAAGTTAAAAAAAAAAAGTAAAGGACCCTTTTCCACGCCATCAGGCATATAGGGCTAGACCTATATTTTTATAGACCAATCGGCACAAGATAGGTGATGTGGTCAGTATCACGCCGGCCGCCTTTACTTTTCCGGGACTGCACCCGGTACCCACTCAAGGCTGGGTCGACATAGGAGCCAACGTCATTTTTAGAAAAAAGTCCGGCTCCTCAAGGGTGGTAACCCATAAAAATTATCCAAATTCAATGAATTAAGAAGAGGAAAAACATCAACATTTTGCACGAGTTAAACAGCAACGAGATCTGGCCCGTAAACAGCGTTCTGTCCTAAAAGTGAAGTATTTTAGCCACATTAAACGTCATGGTGGCTTGGGGGGGGGGGGGGGGGGGACGTGATGGAGGGTGCAGTTTGTGCAAAGTGAGGCAGGGGTCAACCTCCGCGAAGATGGACACAGGAAATTGAAGATATATTGGCATTGAAAGCACATGGGGCTGTAGAGCTAGCTAGGGAAAGTAATACTTTCAGGCGTGCCGTGAGAAAAGCGACGTTTTGTAAAGGATTTGCTGACTGATGATGATGTTGTATGCCTGTATATTTTCATTGTTGACTTCACTACCCAAAACAACATTGAACAATGCTAAACTGAAATAACCGTGACCATCACCTGCAGGTTTAGCATTGACCTTCAGAATGATAAAGTCGAGGGATGTGATGTGGCCTTCCACTTTAATCCACGAACGGGAAACAGCTCTGTTGTGCGCAATTCACACTCACGAGGTTGGCAAACGGAGGAGCTGTGTATTCCTTTCTTCCCTTTCGCTTCGGGATCCAAGTTCACAGTGAGAATCTACGTTGGCGCAGAGTCGTATGTTGTGTTTGTGAACTGTAAGCACTTCATTGAATACAAGCACCGCCTGCCGTACAAAAGTGTTCGCTACCTGAGGCTGGGTGAAGGTGCTGAGTACTATGAATGTACCATTCAGAATCCATGTGTAAGTAACAATTATTGATAGTTAGTTTCTGTATTTGTCGATTTTCATTTTTGTTATTTCAGTTAGTGTGACTGTGTTTTACTGTTACACTAAATTAGACCCCACATAGAGCATCTCCTGTCAGGGTGAGATACACTTGATGTTACCCCCGCCTAAACAAACTTTTTCTCATTTTTATTTCTTCTTTTTACTGAGGCAGCTTAAGGTTGGGTTTTGGCTCCCACTTGCCACGTGGCAAGATCTCTTGTAGTTTCGGAGTCGAGGAGATTTCAAGGAGTAGATTTCCATATTATCCTTTATAGTTATCTCTTCCCTTTCCTCCATTACAAGCTATCCCCCTCTGCTTTGCTTCTAGTACATTTTCTTAACTTAATTTGTTTGTAATCTCACTCTTTTAACTCGTCATCCCTTTGCGTTATGCAATTTTTAGTTATTTTAAAGCTCCAACCTGGCTTTTGTCAGGGGCCCTAACAATAGCCGGGCCTGTAACGGCTGAACACGGTTTCCGGGACCTCTGCACGGGTGATCCTTATCCGCATGGTGACACTTTGTGTCATCGGGTGTTTATCGCTTGTGTGATGTCCTGGTGGGGTAAAACTTACCTACCTACCCTGAAATCTCACTCTGCAACTGTTTTATGAGAAAAATTCTTCTATAAGAGAAATTGTTACTTCTTGATTAAACAGCAAAACTGCATCAAGAGACAATAAATCAGATGGTTTGGACATGTGTCAACACTACCACTATATAGTGCTCCACAAGACCCCAGCCACTCAGACAAAGCTAAATGACAGAATAAGAAATATCTCGGATAATTCTAGAACAAGAAGAAACACACGGACTTAGACTGCAATAGGAATACTTAATAAAGACAGATAATAAAGAGGCACAATCAATACAGCGGAATGGTGAGGAAACATACAAACACTTCAGTAATGGCTAAATAAGGCAAGGGTGCTCAGATAGAAGGAACCATAAAACTCATAACAGGACCAATGCCCAGGCCTTTAAAGCTGGAAAGGACAGCAAGAACCCGACAGGGATGATAAGCCATTTAATATGACAAACGAACCCAATTCAAGTGAACAACAGTTGGCGCAAGAAACACAGTCACAATTATAACCCAAGGCTTTTTCATCGAAAGAAACTGGTTGAATGTGACATTTTATTTTTAAATGTTGCCTGCGATCTTTCGTCTAGTCGGGCCCATAACGAATTGCAGCTGGTTTTGCACACGGTGTGTATAGACGGTGAAGGACAAGGATATGCCAACACCCCTAGAAGATAGAACAGCCTGTGGGAACGGCCACCGCATGAATGGGAGCCGACACTAAATCTCGTGCCTAACGAGATTTGGACAAGTTCTTGATATGTACCCTATTTTCGTATACTATAATTTAATCACCTCCCTCCCCATTTTTTTATTTGCCCTCCCCCCCCCCCCCCTTTTTTTTTTCCCATACAAAATCTTTGTGTATTAATATTGATTTGGGTATATTATTTGAGACTTTGTATTTATAAACGAAAATATATATCCTTTATACAAGTATTAAAAGACACATTTATTTTACATTTCTCTGGTGTAATTTAAAACAGTAGGGTCTCAGGGCAGCTTAGGACCTCATATAGTCTAAATCCAGACCTGCTAGGTCGCCCATTTGAAGCTGGGTCATTCTGGTAGCCCACGTCATGTTTATACGTACCAGTCTACATGTTCAAATATACTGGATTCGGCTCGAATCCAAGACCCACGGGCTGCGAGGCGAGCGCCTAGTCGCTACACCGCAGGGGTTGTCATTAAACATTTAGTCTGGTGAAAATCATTACAAAAGTAAATATAAGATAAATAGACAAGGCTATATTAGCTGCTAAAATTCTAATATTGGTCAAACAGTTGGCGTCTGTCACCTAGAAGCTGTGAATACAATTTCATAGTTCTGCAATACTAAATCAGCTGCAGATAATAAAATGGTAGCAAACTGCTCTCCGCCAACTTTGGCAAATGTAAGCATTGTACCATTACGAAGGGGGTAAGAAAAAGGGTAAAAATTATGCAAATCTCCCTAAACAGAGTTAACCTCATATATTTACACACTAGGTCAAGTTTGACTGGTAGTTGCTGAGCCAAGTCAACTTAACGGAAGGTTAAAGGGGTGCTCCGTGAAACCGTTGATATCGCGTGTTGTATATTTTAGCAGGTCAGCCCTTTTAACGCTTCAAAAACATGCAGCACTGGCTCTAACGCAACCTCCCCAACGAGAGTAATGCAACCTATGTATGTCACAGGCATTTTCTTTCTCAGAATAAAAGCGTCAATGGAAGACAACGCAGAAAGCTTCTCGATCAAACAGTAGGACACCACCGTAACCTCCAGGAAAGTTGGCGTCCCTAACAAACTGAATAAAAAGTGGCCTAGTGCTTAAATGGGTGGGGACTAACTCTGTTTGGGACAATTTGCGTAAAGTTTACCGAGATAAACTAGTGAATACACTATTGGGTTGGTTTGAAACGTGCAAAGGTTGGGGGGGGGGGGGGGGGGACATACAGCTGTATTTAAGAAAAAAGATGGCCCAGTTGTGTGAGAAATAATGTGTTGAGTTTAGCTGAGTCAAGAATTGACATCGCAGCACTCGGCGCATTCCCATGCATGCCCTGTCCTCATCTTCAGCAGCTAGCGCAGAGTTCCAATACTGATGGTACCGGTCACAATCTGGTTAAAAGTTATGAGAAAGAAAAGTCTGAATAAACTGATCATATTGATTTAACCATAAAGCGCTATTCATTCATCAGACAGGATTCTAACATTGTATTTTTAGTTTCATTTGTTTTATTTAAAGTGATTAGTTCCATTGATCACGATATATCATATCACATAAATCATGCGACACATCAAATGTTCTCATAAAATTAAACGGCCTGTATTAAATGAATTATTTGAACACTGAAAACAATTAGAATATCTGTGAAATTTACTGCTAAGTGTCAGAACGTAAAAAATGAAAAAATATGTTCACCATCAAAACGTATACAAACACGTGCGCACACACACACACACACACACACACACACACACACACACACACACACACACACACACACACATACACACTATAAGAAGTCAATTATCCCTACGTCCTTTTGAGGACGTAATTTTTTGTTATTTGAAGCCCCACTCTGGCTTTTGCCAGGGGCCGCAATATAGGCAGGGCATATATATGGCCAATTGTCTGAAGGCAGTTTCTAGGACCTCTCCACGGTGATCCTCATCCTCATGGTGGCACTTTGTGTCATCGGGTGTTAATCGCTTGTGTGATGTCCTGGTGGGGTAGAAAGTCAGTCAGTCAGTCGGCACACGCACTCTCCAGTGCTCGAATGTCAGTATATCTTATTGGAAATAAGCTCTGTGTGTGTGTGTGTTTTTTATTTTTTTTATTATAAAAAGCAAATTTAAAATGTAAGTTACTTACAATCCATGGACGTCTGCTAGCGGACACCTTACAAAGGCGAGTTTTCAGGCGGACTTAAGACTGGCAAGGCTGTGAGAGTGCAAGGCTTTGTCAACGAAGATGCTAAAAGGTAATCACAATCAGCGTTAAGAATGTTTTCGTTTGGGGGAAAAATTGTTCCAAACAGTTCTGTCGTTAGATTTAAACTCAACACATTTAAGTAAAGAGTTACTTTCAGACATTTTGACGTTAACCACAAAGTTAATGTGTCATTATTATATTGGGCAAGGAATAAAAATAATATTTTGTTGTTGTTGTTAAAGCAGACTCCAGATTTTTAGATACAGATGTGATCAGTTTGCTGAAAAATGTGGATTTCGTTAAAGTGGTTGCACTTAAGATTGGTAATTTGCATAAGGACATTGACAGAAAAATACAAAGAAGTTGGGAACATAAATGTGCATGTTTTATAGACGACATGAAAGATTGAGTAGGAGTACATCGTAAACAGCTCTTTGCATGTCTCTGTGATAACAGATTATATAAAAGATATACGATTAGATAGAAAGAACGTGCAAAACCAAAGATTACTGGGATCTGTGCTATTCTCAGCTCTGTTCAATTTTTGTTAGAACGCATTTTCAACACAAAGTTGGATAATCGTCTGCAGTGAGTATCAATGGAAGAATAATAAAGTCTGGGATATACTGGCGTCACAATTCTACTGGCAAGAACTGAACAAAAGTTCCAAGACATACAGGAGCAAGTAAACTGGCAAAGATTAACGATTAGATATCAGTATTAAAAAAATATGAACTATGATTATGCAACATAGAGAGTGAGAGAGATAGATAGAGAGAGAGAGAGAGAGAGAGAGAGAGAGAGAGAGAGAGCAAAAATAAACAACACACTAAACAAACGATATAAAACAAGTAAAAGATTTCTCCTAGTTTGGATATGAATCCAATTGCAGATTATTGGCAGAAGTGAATTTTACACAAACAAGAGAAAAGGAATGGACACAAATATTATCAACAACATGCAACAATTAATCATAAAAAAGAGATAAACCAAACATTAAAAGATTAGCCTGCCAAATGAGATAAATACTCAGCCCAGCTAAAATGTGCAAAAAAGTCGCATATTTGCTTCATAGACTACGGATTCAGACTGTATTCAACAGCATCGAGAAATAGCTGGCTCATCTAACCGGTGGGCTCTCATGCAGGAAATGAAGCTTCAAATCCTCAGTAACGTTATGGATTTGTTTCTTTAGTCAGATGGACAAATCAAATGCTAGCCAGCACAGTCCGTGGCGACCGCACTTTAAGAAAAACACTTGAAAGGAGGAAATTCTGCAAACATGCATGCTTTCTATGACCACATACATGTGTAAATGGTGGTCTTTCTGTAATCACCAAATGGACAATAGAGGTGTTTGAATGTGAATATTACTGTGTGATTTTTAGACTATTATAGACCAAACAGAAGAGAAACACTGACATACTTCAACCTCTGATCACAAAGACATCGCTTATAGAGGGTCTTGTTTCTCGGAAACTAAAGTACTCCAGGCATTTTTAATGCTAAAACAGTCTAGATAGAGAACCAAGATGGAGGCTATGATTCCTGCAAGAAGATGCGGGCAACAGCAGACACAGTGCATCGAGGGCATTCACTCTGGACCAACAACAACAAAAACTCATGAGAAATAAAAAAAATTGATAAGTGACCGACTGGCTTGTTTTTTCCGTGCCACATTGAGAGCGACGTTCTGCAGCCGGTCTGCTACGTGACGATGATACTTATGTGGAGTTCACATTTCAATCATACATTTATAGTATTTCCCCCTGGTCTCTGGGTAGTGAGATCTGACGCCCGTATGCATTGTTGCGCACGTAAAAAAAAATCCTTGGCAGTTGGAAATCGAAAAGAATAGATTAACGGCGCTGCCCAGGCAAAATTTAAAGTTTAAAATCTACCTAAAGTATTCCATGGTTCTCGCCGGTGCTACAGAACCTGTGCACTGTGCTGAGCTTCTTCAGACTCAGACTTGAGTTAGAAGAAGAACGGAGCACTTATGGGTTACTACCCGTGTGCCATGATGTAAATCCGTTGTTCAAATATCAAGCTTCAATCATAGTTTTATAGAACTTGGAAAAGGTTTTTAAAATTAGTTTCGAAAAAAAAATGCCTATACTACAAGAATATTCACACCACTTTTCGGTGCACATTATTTGTAATTCATTTTTAATTTAATTTCATTATTCGTGTTTCGTCTGCAGTAAATATTAACACTATGCTTAAATGACAGCTTTGCGATCAGCTTCAACTGTGACGTCGAGGGAAGTGTCGTGGGAGCTTATTTTAACGTCAGCCAGGTCAAGAAGGAAGTGGTGCTAAACAGCAAGACCAAATGTTCATGGGGTCAAGAGGAACAAGTTCGAGAAGGCTTTCCATTTCTTGGTGGACAGTATTTTGATGTTCTTATCATTACAAATGCCGGATGCTTTGATGTAAGTTTCAACATGGCTGTATTGTTAACTTTTGGTAGCCATCACCACATATATGATGTGATGTAAGTGTCAACATGGCTGTATTGTTAACCTTTGGTAGCCATCACCCCATGTATGATGTGATATAAGTCTCAACATGGCTGTATTGTTAACTTTTGGTAGCCATCACCACATATATGATGTGATGTAAGTCTCAATATGGCTGTATTGTTAACCTTTGGTAGCCATCACCACATAAATGATGTGATGTAAGTGTCAACATGGCTGTATTGTTAACCTGTGGTAGCCATCACAACATATATGATGTGATGTAAGTCTCAACATGGCTGTATTGTTAACTTTTGGTAGCCATCAGAACATATATGAATTGTGGCTCTGTAGTTTGGAGTTTAGTAAACGTGTTTCACTATCTCCGACATACTGGATGTGAATTTACGCAGCTGGAACTTTAGGTGAAAAGATTGTTCTAGAGATTTTGTGACGGTGCTACGAGAGTTGCACCATGGAACAGATTAGACCATCATCAGGTAGTATTTCAGAAGACAGCAGTTGCTGCACATGACTACTGCAGTCAACTTCCACGGTGGAGAAGGCACACACACACAGACACACACACACACACACACACACACACAGACACGCAGGCACACACACACACACACAGACACACACACAAATTAGTTGATTTAAAGAGCTCATCTTGTGTGTTCCCAGGTAAGTACAAAAGATGGGTGGGGTGAAGGGGTTGGGTAATAGAACCACTGCCGCCTTAACAGAAACAGTTGTGTATCCTTTACAGGACGTTGCAGAACCAACTCCAGCATTTGTTAGCTGTTGTGGTTTTTCTATGCAAATTTACGTCTAGTAGTTTGTCATTGCCCCTGGACGGTCGGCTCTTGGTACCACTGTTGAAACCAAGGCGCGCGACCCGCAGCTTGAATCGAACCCGGCACACCGGCCTTACAAAGCGAGTTCGCAACGCCTGAGCCACAGACGCCGACCCTAACTAGCATGTAGTAAAAATCAACTAATCATGAATGTTTCCTTTGAAGATTGTAACAAGAGACTGGTAGTTGTCCAGTGTTTACAGACTAGAGGAGACCAAGTTTCTCCCCCATTCAGCTCATGCAACTCCTCCCCACAACAGTCGACGAGAGTAAACGACAGTTTAACGTTTAATAATCACAACAACTGAGCTACGAGAGCCTGTCCTCTGGTCTAACAACAGTCTAGCGACAATCTGTAGCATAACATCACGCATCCAAGTTTCACTTATCCGCACTTCGGATCACACGGTCGAACCTTAACGTCCATCGTTGACATGTAGACAACCACAATCAGCACTCAGTTGGAACACATCAGTGTCTCCGTTCTCTTAGCCTTTATTCAGCGTAGTTTTTCGATGCAGACGATAAACTTGCACACATTCCAGCTCTGGGGCTGTGTTGCAGAATGAATCCCTATTCGGCGATTTCCCCAGTTATTCCGTGTTCCCAAGTCCACTCACACATTGAAAAGGATTTACTCTCTCGCGCTGACTTCATGTATTGCAGCATGGGATTTGCTAATTTTAACAACCAATCAAAAGTCTTACTTTAGTCCTCTATTTCGCATAACTACACGTATATTCTCCTCTCAGAAAAAAAAATTCAATAATTTGTGTTCCAAACTCGTAAACCAAAACATGTAACATTGTTTTGCCTTTACCAATCATTCTATTGCTCATTGCCAGTATCAACCAATGTACCATGAATTTAATTACTTGTACCACAGCTGTAACAGCTTTTTTTTGTTCATTTTCCACGACAACTTTTGACAATATGTTAACAGGATCAACACTCCAAACTGTGTTTTTTCTTTATCAGGAACAGAAAAGTGATTCTACGCTTACAAATGTTTAAAGCGGTAAAAAGAGAACCCAGAGGGGGAAAATGCAGTATAGAAATTATGATGTTTGTGTATTTTTTCGCTCGTATTCTGTGGCTGTCGTCGGTGGTGGATGTGCTTAAAACGTTCAAAACAAGACAACGTGACACCCCTAGAACATAGGACAGTCCGTAGGAAGGAATACGAAATCACTCAGTCGAGCGAGATGGGGAGAATTCCTTGATTAACAACCGTGATTGTGTGTGTGTGTGTGTGTGTGTGTGTGTGTGTGTGTGTGTGTGTGTGTGTGTGTGTGTGTGTGTGTGTGTGTGTGTGTGTGTGTGTGTGTGTGTGTGTGTGTGTGTGTGTGTGTGTGTGTGTGTGTGTGTGTGTGTGTGTGTGTGTGTGTGTGTGTGTGTGTGTGTGTGTGTGTGTGTGTGTGTGTGTGTGTGTGTGTGTGTGTGTGTGTGTGTGTGTGTGTGTGTGTGTGTGTGTGGTGTGTGTGTGTGTGTGTGTGTGTGTGTGTGTGTGTGTGTGTGTGTGTGTGTGTGTGTGTGGTGTGTGTGTGTGTGTGTGTGTGTGTGTGTGTGTGTGTGTGTGTGTGTGTGTGTGTGTGTGTGTGTGTGTGTGTGTGTGTGTGTGTGTGTGTGTGTGTGTGTGTGTGTGTGTGTGTGTGTGTGTGTGTGTGTGTGTGTGTGTGTGTGTGTGTGTGTGTGTGTGTGTGTGTGTGTGTGTGTGTGTGTGTGTGTGTGTGTGTGTGTGTGTGTGTGTGTGTGTGTGTGTGTGTGTGTGTGTGTGTGTGTGTGTGTGTGTGTGTGTGTGTGTGTGTGTGTGTGTGTGTGTGTGTGTGTGTGTGGTGTGTGTGTGTGTGTGTGTGTGTGTGTGTGTGTGTGTGTGTGTGTGTGTGTGTGTGTGGTGTGTGTGTGTGTGTGTGTGTGTGTGTGTGTGTGTGTGTGTGTGGTGTGTGTGTGTGTGTGTGTGTGTGTGTGTGTGTGTGTGTGTGTGTGTGTGTGTGTGTGTGTGTGTGTGTGTGTGTGTGTGGTGTGTGTGTGTGTGTGTGTGTGTGTGTGTGTGTGTGTGTGTGTGTGTGTGTGTGTGTGTGTGTGTGTGTGTGTGTGTGTGTGTGTGTGTGTGTGTGTGTGTGTGTGTGTGTGTGTGTGTGTGTGTGTGTGTGTGTGTGTGTGTGTGTGTGTGTGTGTGTGTGTGTGTGTGTGTGTGTGTGTGTGTGTGTGTGTGTGTGTGTGTGTGTGTGTGTGTGTGTGTGTGTGTGTGTGTGTGTGTGTGTGTGTGTGTGTGTGTGTGTGTGTGTGTGTGTGTGTGTGTGTGTGTGGTGTGTGTGTGTGTGTGTGTGTGTGTGGTGTGTGTGTGTGTGTGTGTGTGTGTGTGTGTGGTGTGTGTGTGTGTGTGTGTGTGTGTGTGTGTGTGTGTGTGTGTGTGTGTGTGTGTGTGTGTGTGTGTGTGTGTGTGTGTGTGTGTGTGTGTGTGTGTGTGTGTGTGTGTGTGTGTGTGTGTGTGTGTGTGTGTGTGTGTGTGTGTGTGTGTGTGTGTGTGTGTGTGTGTGTGTGTGTGTGTGTGTGTGTGTGTGCGTGCGTGCGCGCGCGCGCGCACGAGCTCCTATTTTCAGCCCGACGTTAATGGTTCATTCATAGATAATATATAAACTGCCCGGTTTATATTGAAACAGTCACTGTCTTCGTTATCTTTTCTAAATCACCATGCGGTTTAACAGGTTTTTGAGATTGGCGCCTGGAGAAAAAAAAAAGGGGGGGGGGGTGAATTCTAATCTGAATGGTGGCACTTTGTGTCACTAAGTTTCAATGCCTCGCTTTGCGGTCCTAATGAGGTTAAACATCACTCAAACGTCGATTTTCGTCTTTACTCCCTATTCAGTGTTACATTTTAACTGCTCATTCGTATTATATTTACAGCTGCTCTTTCGTATTACATTTAGAACTGCTCTTTCTTGCAACTGATCTGCATGTTAACGGACACATATGAAACGGCTCCCATGTTGCATTCTTGGTCCTTTACTCAAGTCAGCAGTTTCTTGTTACGTTCACTGTTAGAAATTAATGTACTAATACTGAAGTGAAATATAATTATCATTTTCAATGGGAAATATTTTCAGATCTACGTGAATGACAAGCTGTTCACTTCCTTCAAGTTCCGCATCCCGCCAGAACAGATCTTATATCTGAGCATTACTGGGGACGTCACTCTCAGGGAAGTTGTCTTCGCTGACTCTTTGGTAAGAATATTTTGTTGTGTGTGGTAACTGTATACTTCTTGCGTGTGTATGCACTATTATAATGATCTTACATGGTTTAGCTACCAAGTTCGCTTACCAAGAAACAAATAACAGTAACAATGCATCTTAACAAATAACAGTAACAATGTATCTTACCAACCATGCGCAGGTGACAACTAAGGGTAATGCTGGGCTTCTTAATGTTGGCAACTCGATCCTGTTAAATGTTTTAACCACATAAGTTAACCAACAAAAAATACACTTAAAAAAGTTTGCCACGAGCTAACTATGGATCTACTCTGTGTTGGTAGATATAGACCAGGAATTTTTAAAAGAAAAAGTATTTTTTAAGAAGAAGAAAAAGAAGATGAAGAAGAAGAAGAAGAAGAAGAAGAAGAAGAAGAAGAAGAAGAAGAAGAAGAAGAAGAAGAAGAAGAAGAGGAGGAGGAGGAGGATGCAAAAATTGAGGTACTTATTTAATGCATTCCTAGTGTGGGTTCCGGAGTCCCAGTAAATGGCCTGGGAGGGGGAGGAGGGGTGGGGCAAAAGGGGGGTGGGGGTGAAAACCTACTTCTTCCCTAATAAGCATGTCTTACAAAGCGACTAATGGAGGAGGGGGAGGGGTCGTCCTTCAAAGTCGAAGTCTATCTGCATGAGAGGTGAGGAATTCACAGTCTGTAAACTAATAAACCCGATTTATAAAACAGATGTGCATGCAAAACCTATGTTCTGAAACAAGTCAAAGTCTAAAAGTGGACGAACAACCAGAACTTTAGGCCGGAGTTTAGAGCCGGTGAACACTAAGGAGAAGACCAAATTTAATGCTTGATGACATGTACGCATGATTTGACTACTGGTTTGAGAATGGACATTATAGCAGACCAGACATACCTATTGATGTCTTTCTCAGCAAATCTCTTCAGGTGTAGATGCTTACAGTTTCCTTAGCACGCTGATTATACACACGTCGTTCTCTTCCTCTCATGTTTACTTTTGCCCGATCCTCCCCTAATTCTGACATGTAATAAAGTTGTAGGTAGACGACAAACCAAAGATTTGACCATATAACAATACTGGCATCAGACAGGGCACCACAGAAAGCAATGTTATACACATACAGTGGTTACAGACCAGAGGCAGACCCTGCAGGAAATGGACAGCAGAAATATCAGAGACACTGAAAAGTATTTCATACGAAGAGAACAGAAGGGCCCGTTCCAGAGATAATACTTATTGACACAGCGAGGCATTCCATTGATGAGAGAAAAAAAAAAGAATAAAGTGACCCGTAATTAAGACATCCAGACATAAGTGTTAGGCCAAGAAACAGATTATAACAGCATATTCACACTGTGCTACTAGTATCAGACTAAGCTACGTAAAAGTTAACACCTGGGATGGCACTGAATCAAAAATTCAACACGTGATTCACAAGTCTCACCAAGTTGATGTGATCATCTGTACAGATAAATATGTGTTGGGATGCAGAACACGTGTGTATATATATATATATATATATATATATATATATATATATATATATATATATATATATATATATATATCTGTGTGTGTGTGTGTGTGTGTGTGTGTGTGTGTGTGTGTTCATAACGAAAGCAGAAACACGTCATTTAGTGCAACACAGCCTATGATACTAAAACGTCCATTTTGAAAATGGACTTAAAGGTATTTACAGATGCCTTTCAGTAATTCAAAAATTGACTGCACGCACATCTTTTGGTTCTCACAGACACACAAAGCATACTGAAAAAGTTTAAGAAAAGCTTGTTTCAACAAAAATCACTTCAGAGTTCCCTGTAGTTAGCATCCTTTGGATAGTTTCTCGGGGTGATGCAGATGTAATCTGGTTATCTGGTAATCTTAGTTTCAGCTTCATAGCAAACAGGTCGATTTGTCTTCTTTTGTGGCGAATATCCTACCCATACTGCCCTGCTTCTCCTTCTAGCCTCGTTACAGAATATATAAGCTGTAATTGTCATCTTCATTTTAAAAAATTTGTGTTGTTGCACTCCCTGATGCAGATGTGCTGGGGGACGAATAGGCAGGGAGACTGGGGGTGTGAGTGGCCTGATGCATGACGGTTGTGGTCTAGTTCCTTTGGGAGCAAGTTCAAACAGATCATTGCCAAGTGGATAAAATGCTACAGCGCGGAGAAACCAGGGATATGGAAGACACACTACACTCATAGAAATGCAAGACTGACACATAATCAAATTGCTACAAGTACCATCGGAATTGATCTCTGCGCTAGCTGCTGAAGATGTGGCGTGAGAGAGTTAGGGAATGTCTGTATTTCGGTGATGTTGGGCTTCTACTGAGCTCAACACAGCATCTTGAAGCCACCAAATCTTTATTTAGTTGTTCTCTCGTTTCTTTTACTTTCTTCAAAATTTGCTCACATTGTCTCTGTTTTTTTTTCTTTTTCATCGGTCTGTCTCCTGTTGGACCTACAGCCCCAGCTTCTCAAATTCTTGAATTTAAATCAGTTGGTTCCTCCGTTGACTGCATTTATATTTCTTTTTCTATGTCATTTGATCTCTTGGCGATCTTAAACCTGTGCAGCTACTCCTTCAGTTGCTTGATCTGGCCATGACGATCTGTTTCCTTCTATGGCGAACACCCTCCCCGTACTGCCCTGCTTCTCCTTCTAGCCTCCTTTCAGAGTTTATTAACTGTAATTGTCATCTTCATATGGCGGGGGGGGGGGGGGGGGGGGGGGCACTTCCTGATGTACGGGCAGCCGAGATATCTGGCTCCGTGATTGCCGCAATATTGTGCTGATTTTCTATTGGTGTTCGCCTTCGGAAGTTGATCACTTGCACGGTAACGACAGGTTTCCGTTTCAGTGTTTCAGCAGATCTTTCTGCGCCACTCCTTCTGGCTCCGCAGGTTTAGAAATGAGAATTCAGTCCGCTGAGTTCTCTTGTCAAAAATCACTGTCCCTGGCTTGCTTGGGGCTTGTATTGAAATCATAACCACAGTGGTAGAGAGGTTATTCCTGACAATTATCCGTTCCGCTTAGCTAAACTGGATACCTTGGTTCTTACGTTGCAATCGATGCCTAATCTAATCGTTTCTGAGTTGTGTAATTTTATTTATTTATTTATTTACGTTCATCGGCTGTAAACCCCGGCGGAAAGACCTAGCTGTTCGACCATTTCTGGTCTTTGGCTTTGTTCCATGACCTGAGTTTTGTGTGTGAATTGGTTTCACAGATCTTGCTTACCTGTTTGCAGACTGTTAGTGTCTTGCATCTCAGGCCAATGCACTCCGATTTTGAGTTAGTCGACTCTTACGACATGCTTGTTGGAGAGGCAGTTGGTCTATTCTTGTTATCCCACGGAACCCACACGGGGAATTTTCTGATTAATTTATACATTGTGCATCTATTTTCTGCATTTTTTTTTTTTTTCAATAGTTTTTTGTATGAGTATTTTTCCCTTGATTGGTGATGAATAGCAATAATATATTCGTTTATTTGCAGCCCAAAGATCTCATCAAACCTGTTCCATCTGGTCTGGAGAAGAATGATCTGATTGCTGTCAGTGGATTCTTTTGTAACCAAGTCAACACGTAAGTTGTCACTGAATTTCCGTCCCAGCCACTGCATAAGGATAATTTTTGTATGGTTGTGTGCGCGCGCGCTCTGCCAGAACAATTGGACAGCATTTTTAATTTAATGAATAGAACATCTGTTTTCTAAAATAACTAGAAAAAAAAAAAGACCAGTAGTCTCATCCTGACAAATTGGAGGCCTAGATTGTGACTGACAACTGGAAGTCCCACTAAACAAGAAGTAGGGCGAGAATTGTTAAAAAATGAAGCCAACAGTCGCATACAACACACATCCAGGCGAGAACTGTTGAAAGATGAAACCAACAGTTGCATACAATACACATCCAGGCGAGAACTGTTGAAAGATAAAGCCAACAGTCGCATACAACACACATCCAGGCGAGAACTGTTGAAAGATGAAGCTAATAGTCGCATACAACACACATCCAGGCGAGAACTGTTGAAAGATGAAGCCAACAGTCGCATACAACACACATCCAGGCGAGAACTGTTGAAAGATGAAGCCAACAGTCGCATACAACACACATCCAGGCGAGAACTGTTGAAAGATGAAGCCAACAGTCGCATACAACACACATCCAGGCGAGAACTGTTGAAAGATAAAGCCAACAGTCGCATACAACACACATCCAGGCGAGAACTGTTGAAAGATGAAGCTAACAGTCGCATACAACACATATCCAGGCGAGAACTGTTGAAAGATGAAGCCAACAGTCGCATACAACACACATCCAGGCGAGAACTGTTGAAAGATGAAGCCAACAGTCGCATACAACACACATCCAGGCGATAACTGTTGAAAGATGAAGCCAACAGTCGCATACAACACACATCCAGGCGAGAACTGTTGAAAGATGAAGCTAACAGTCGCATACAACACATATCCAGGCGAGAACTGTTGAAAGATGAAGCTAACAGTCGCATACAACACACATCCAGGCGAGAACTGTTGAAAGATGAAGCCAATAGTCGCATACAACACCCATCCAGGCGAGAACTGTTGAAAGATGAAGCTAACAGTCGCATACAACACATATCCAGGCGAGAACTGTTGAAAGATGAAGCTAACAGTCGCATACAACACATATCCAGGCGAGAACTGTTGAAAGATGAAGCTAACAGTCGCATACAACACACATCCAGGCGAGAACTGTTGAAAGATGAAGCCAACAGTCGCATACAACACCCATCCAGGCGAGAACTGTTGAAAGATGAAGCTAACAGTCGCATACAACACATATCCAGGCGAGAACTGTTGAAAGATGAAGCTAACAGTCGCATACAACACATATCCAGGCGAGAACTGTTGAAAGATGAAGCTAATAGTCGCATACAACACATATCCAGGCGAGAACTGTTGAAAGATGAAGCTAATAGTCGCATACAACACATATCCAGGCGAGAACTGTTGAAAGATGAAGCTAATAGTCGCATACAACACATATCCAGGCGAGAACTGTTGAAAGATGAAGCCAACAGTCGCATACAACACATATCCAGGCGAGAACTGTTGAAAGATGAAGCCAACAGTCGCATACAACACACATCCAGGCGAGAACTGTTGAAAGATGAAGCTAACAGTCGCATACAACACACATCCAGGCGAGAACTGTTGAAAGATGAAGCTAACAGTCGCATACAACACACATCGAGGCGAGAACTGTTAAAAGATGAAGCTAACAGTCGCATACAACACCCATCCAGGCGAGAACTGTTAAAAGATGAAGCTAACAGTCGCATACAACACACATCCAGGCGAGAACTGTTGAAAGATGAAGCTAACAGTCGCATACAACACCCATCCAGGCGAGAACTGTTGAAAGATGAAGCTAATAGTCGCATACAACACATATCCAAACAGTCTTTTTAAACAGATGATTAAACAGACGTAGACATTCAAAAATGTGCTGGACATATTATATGAAAGAATGCACTGGAAATCTTTGTAATAACCGTCAAGAGAAATGGGGAAAGAATAAGAAGAAGGTGAGGGAATAAATGCCGGGATGACCTGGCCAGATCGATGTTAGTAAGTAATTAAAGGACAATTTACCACGCCTTTAGGCATCTAGTTCACATAGGGCTAGAACTATTTTTTTATAGACCGATCGGCACAAGATGGGTGATGTGGCCAGTATCACGCCGGCCGCCTTTACTTCCCGTGACTTCACCTGGTACCCACTCAAAATTGGGTCTACTTGGGAGACAAGGTCATTTTGAAAAAATTACGACTCTGCCAGGGAGCGAACCCGCGACTTTCCAATCCGCAGGTGAAGTTCTTGGCGCTACGCCACGGCGACTCCCCAGATAGATTTGGCTAGGAAACAATCAAACATTGACTTGATCCGTGATTATGGTGGGAACGAAACAGGGCAGTTTATGCAACCCGACACGGCACATGATGATGATCATTTGAAAGAGAAGTTGATGTTAGAGATAGAAATGTCATTCAGCAATGGATGTCAATGTGACAAACAACACCAGTTTTTTATCTGCACAAATGACTGATGTTATAAAATCACTGGAAACAGTATATGAAAACACTCCACCAAAAGTTTACTAGTAAAATACAATATCTCAAGTGTTATGCTCTTACAAAAATATATGTAGTATAATAAAAAAGCATGTGTAATCGCCTTAGGTACTACATATCTAAATACCAGAGAATGTTCAGTGCTGATTGTAGGACTAGTGGTACATGAAGGTTTTGAATAATGGATCAACATCATGGCACACAGGTAGAAACCCGTAAGTGCTCCGTTCTTTTTCTAAATCAAGTCTGAGTCCGAAGAAGCTCAGCACAGTGCACATGCTCTGTAGCACCGACGAGGATCCTGAAATATTTTGGGTAGATTTTTAACTCCACATTTTGACCGGGCAGCGCCGTTATGCTACTCTTTTTTATTTCCAACTGCCAAGGGATTTTTTACGTGCGCAACAATGCACACGGGCGTCCGTTCTCACTACCCAGAAACCAGAGTGAATTACTAGAAGTCCAAGTCCACATGAAAAAATCCCAGCCCTTACCGGGGATTGAACCCGGAATCTCTAACACTCGAGGCGGACACCATGCCTCGAGATCTCGCAGCACCCCTAGTGGTACATGTGCGTATTGAAACCTATATTCTTTTTACCGGTAATTAGTGAGGGTGGGGTTCTAGAGTTTGTATAGTTTTTAGATTTTTTAATTATTTCAGAGCTTGAGCTTTGCATGCATATCCGTTTTACTAATCTGGCTTAATAGTGTACAGATTTTTGGTTCCTCGTCTCTCATGCAAATTCACTCCGATTTAAGTGTTAAACAAACTTATTAATTAGTGGACTTGTACGACATGCATGTTATGTAGCTGTGGAGTTATTCCTCCGTTCCCCAAAATTGGGCCCCTGAATCACACTGGAGGACATGAAAAGGCAGATACACAAGTCAAGAAAGACCCCAAACAAAAGTAATAAGGTATCTCTGCGTAAAAGTGATGCTGACCCCAGATATTATGAAACACAAACTGACGAATGGACAGTAATGTGTAAGCAAACATTGAAATGAAGACATTCTTACAAGTTATTGAAACTTCCAACCGGAACGTGAGAAGAAACATATCAACTTCAAATCCCTGGCAAGAAATATTTACTGAAGCAACACTTTAAAGGGGTTTATTTCACTCTAGCAGAAGACACACGTGACCTCAAATCAGAACACAATAATACTGAACATTTGTTACTGGTTTCCAGGCAATTTGAACAGCAAAGACGCCTAATACTAAATGTTTCATTGTATTTGTGTATAATCTGTATGCAGTTTTTCAATTGATTTGATCAATGGAACCGGAACCTGCGCTGGAAAGGATATTGCTCTGCGTGTCAATACCCGTTTCAGTGAAAGCACAGTTGTCATCAACAGCCAAAAGAATGGAAAGTGGCAAAAGGAGCAGAAACTAGCTTTGCCGTGTCCATTTGTGCACAAGCTGCCTTTTGAGGTGGAGATTGTCAACAAGTGCGGCAAGTTCAAGGTTAGTTTAGATCTTATAAACTGTCGGCTGAATATTTACATCATCATCATCAGGTGCCTCTACATAATCTGCGATTTCCTGCAACATGTATCAGTTCGTGTGCCGACACACCTCCATGCCATGCAACAAGACTGTCAAGCATCTTCTCTCGTTATCTTCCTCTATCCCTCCTTCCACAGATCTTTCCAGTGGTCACAACATGTTCTATTTTCCCTCTTCTCATAATATGGCAGAAAAATGATGACTGTCTCCTTCTGATGTTTGTGATAAGTTGTCTTCGGGATCCCACCTCTTTCAAAACCTCTTGGTTGCTCTTTTTGGCTGTCAAAGGTATTCTAAGCATTCTTCTGTGAAACCACATCTCCGAGGTCTCTAGAAATTGTCTGGCCTGCCTTTCGATAGTCCAGGATAGGATTCACAGCCATGTGTCAAAACTGGGTGTGTGTAGCAAGCAAGAATTCTTTTTCTAACTCTCAATGGCAAGGATATATTGCACATTATGTTTTTCATTTTATAAAATGCAGTTTTTGCCTGTCCTATTCTGTTTCTTATCTCAGTTATGCATCTTCCATCTGAAGATTTCCATGTGCCCAGATACTTAAATTTCTGTATTTGTTCTAAAATAACCCCATCGACTTTTATTACACACTTAGGAATAATTCGTTTCTTTGATATCACCATTACTTCTGTCTTCCCATTATTCAAACTGAGGCCCATTCTTCCACTTTCTAACACCACAATGTCTATCATTTCCTGTAGTTCTTTCTGACTTGTTGCTATCAAAACTGTGTCATCAGCATAACGTAAATTGTTTATATTGTGCCCAACAACCACAATTCCGGGCATATCAATTAAAGCTTTCATTATATATATTCACTGTATATTGACATTACACATCCTCGTCGTACGCCCTCTTTATGCTTTGAAATGTACCTAAACAGTTGTTAATTCTTATAGCTGCTGTTTGCTGCCAATACATATTTTTTATTATACCTGACTGACTGGACAGGCCTCATACAACCATGAAGTCTATCGCAACTGACCGCCAAATGTGAAGAAAGCTTATCAGTTAACAGAAATGGTGACCCAACGACACGTAGTGTTACGGGATAATGATGATGATGATGATGATGGGGAAATACTAGACAAAAGAAACAATATGTGATGAAGCTTGTTTATTTGAGCAGCTGAAAACGCTAGTTCAAACTGAAATGTTACAGAAACATTCTTAAAATAGCATTAATCAAGAAGAAGAACAAAAACATTGAAATCCCACGTGATCTGGGTATTAGGGATAACTGGCTCATAAACAGCATCCTGTCCACTGAAGATCCACTGAATATGAAAGCACATAGGGCTGTAGACTTAGCGAGAGACAGAGCCACTTTAAGGTATGTCGTGGCGAGAGCGATGTTCTGTGAAGAACCTATTAATTAATGATAAAAGATTAACTATCACACGTTTTAATTAAAAAGAGAAGGACTTTTTTTTTAACCTCGTTACTTCCCATGCAAATTATTTTCTGGGCTATGGAGATCAACCTTGTTAAGCTGTGCAATAATAATCATTAAATAACTGTTATTACTATTAAAATTATAATCATTTTTCTAATTTTTGGGGCGAGGAGAGTGGAGGGGTGCTGATGTTTATTTTTTTCCAACTATTTTTCTGTGGCGGCGAGCCTGCATGAAAAGATGCAAAAGAAGGAGAATATCAGATTCAGCATGACTGGAGACAGCAGGGCAGTGATTCACTGACACCTACCTTCATTGTGAAGACGCCAACTGATCCTACATGCACTATCGAAAGCCACAGAATCACGATTATCCGTTTTCCTAAACCTTCCTTTACTCTTAATATGCCATCTACAATGTTTCCATCCTCTTTTTCTTCCTTTTATCTCCACTTCTGGCATGCTTCACAACATCAGGGCAGGAAGAGGTCTCTGAAACGGGTCCTTCTTTACGCTTCGTATATAGAACTTACCAGCGTCTCTGATATTTCTGTGGCCCATCTTCTGCGTGGTCGATCTCTGACGTTCTCTGACTCCGTTGTATCTGTATAACATTGCTGTCTGAGGTGCCTTGTGTCAATCTTGTTACATGGCTAAACAGTTTGATCTGTTGTCTGCCTATACAATTCAGTACTGATTCTGTGCTGACTCTCCTTCTGATATCGTTCCTAAGTCGATCTCTCCTCGATACACTTAGCACAGTATGTTAATATTTTCATTTCTGTCTGACTTTCCCCTTCTGTCTTCTAAAGACTAGTGTCCATGTGTGACACTGATGGCGTAGCGTTATTAGAAAATTGGGTGCTTTATTAATATCATACCCCAAACAGGGGACATCCACAGGTCACGGGACAGTTCTA
>CAJHNH020000151.1:102816-110316 GCA_905116865.2 Candidula unifasciata
TCACACAGGCCCACGGTCTGTTCTTCCATTCTATTCTTTCCTGTGCAGCTGTTTCAATATAGTAAGGAAAATCATTTTAGCACCTTTGGCCTCTCTCGTTAACATTCGCCTTAGTTTCTATAAAAAGTCCTTGTTTCCTGAATCCATTTGTTTTCAAGTGCCGCCTGTTTGATGATTCTCTGTTCGATTCTCCTCGGGATTTGCCCGGTATATCGCCCTCTTCTGTAGAAGACTGCTGTAGTAGTAGTAGTAGTTGTAGTAGTAGTAGTAGTAGTAGTAGTAGTAGTAGTAGTAGTAGTAGTAGTAGTAGTAGTAGTAGTAGTAGTAGTAGTAGTAGTAGTAGTAGTAGTAGTAGTAGTAGTAGTAGTAGTAGTAGTAGTAGTAGTTGTTGTAGTAGTAGTAGTAGTAGTAGTAGTAGTAGTAGTAGTAGTAGTAGTAGTAGTAGTAGTAGTAGTAGTAGTAGTAGTAGTAGTAGTAGTAGTAGTAGTTGTTGTAGTAGTAGTAGTAGTAGTAGTAGTAGTAGTAGTAGTAGTAGTAGTAGTAGTAGTAGTAGTAGTAGTTGTTGTTGTTGTTGTTGTTGTTGTTGTTGTTGTTGTTGTTGTTGTTGTTGTAGTAGTTGTAGTAGTAGTAATAGTAGTAGTAGTAGTAGTAGTAGTAGTAGTAGTAGTAGTAGTAGTAGTAGTAGTAGTAGTAGTAGTAGATTTTACCCCACCAGGACATCACACAAGCAATAAAAGCCCAATGACACAAAGTGCCACCATATGGATGAAGATCCCCCGTGGAGAGGTCCCAGAAACCGCGTTCAGCTATTAGACCATATTTATGGCCGAGCTATATTGCAGCCCCTGGCAACAGCCATGGTGGGGTTTCACAATAATGCAAAATTGCAGCCCACGAGGGGATGGTAGTGCTATTTATCTGCTGAAGCCTCACAACTGTTGTTCCCAGTGGCTGTAGAGATTTCTTTTTGTTTTTGTTTTTGTTTACGATTCTTCAATTCACCATATTGATTTATGACATGAGTAACGCTCGATTATAGCTTTGTTCTTAGTGCACTTGTTTCCATAGCGAGTTACACACGCGTCTGGAGGTGACAGGTTCGATTCTCGGCACGGTAACTATAGCTTTCGATTTTTATGAGCAAGTTTCTACACACATGTAGAATGTCTGCTTTTTACTGGCAGGGCTACAGTAATTGTACAATGAAACACAAAGAAATACAAGAGCAAGTTGTTTTTCAATACTCACATGTAGGAAAATGTCTGCTTGCTGGCAGGGCTACAGTAAGTACAGAAACACAAACTACAAGAGCAAGTTAATACACACATGTAGAATGTCTGCTTGCTGGCAGGGCTGCAGTTAAGTACAGAAACACAAACCAAGAGCAAGTAAAATACACACATGTAGCAAGTTGCTGCAATACACACATGTAGAGCAAGTAAATACACACATGTGTCTGCTTGCTGCAGGGCTGCAGTAAGTACAGAAACACAAACCTACAAGAGCAAGTAATACACACATGTAGAATGTCTGCTTGCTGGCAGGGCTGCAGTAGGTACAGAAACACAAACCTACAAGAGCAAGTTAATACACACATGTAGAATGTCTGCTTGCTGGCAGGGCTACGGTAGGTACAGAAACACAAACCTACAAGAGCAAGTTAATACACACATGTAGAATGTCTGCTTGCTGGCAGGGCTACGGTAAGTACAGAAACACAAACCTACAAGAGCAAGTAAATACACACATGTAGAATGTCTGCTTGCTGGCAGGGCTACAGTAAGTACAGAAACACAAACCTACAAGAGCAAGTAAATACACACATGTAGAATGTCTGCTTGCTGGCAGGGCTACGGTAAGTACGGTAGGTACAGAAATGTCTGCTTGCTGGCAGGGCTACAGTAAGTACAAAACAAACACAAGAGCAAGTTAATACACACATGTAGAATGTCTGCTTGCTGGCAGGGCTACAGTAGGTACAGAAACACAAAACAACAAGAGCAAGTTAATACACACATGTAGAATGTCTGCTTGCTGGTAGGGCTACGGTAGGTACAGAAACACAAAACAACAAGAGCAAGTTAATACACACATGTAGAATGTCTGCTTGCTGGCAGGGCTACAGTAGGTACAGAAACACAAAACAACAAGAGCAAGTTAATACACACATGTAGAATGTCTGCTTGATGGCAGGGCTACAGTAAGTACAGAAACACAAAACAACAAGAGCAAGTAAATACACACATGTAGAATGTCTGCTTGCTGGCAGGGCTACGGTAGGTACAGAAACACAAACCAACAAGAGCAAGTCAATACACACATGTAGAATGTCTGCTTGCTGGCAGGGCTACAGTAAGTACAGAAACACAAACCTACAAGAGCAAGTAAATACACACATGTAGAATGTCTGCTTGCTGGCAGGGCTACGGTAGGTACAGAAACACAAACTAACAAGAGCAAGTTAATACACACATGTAGAATGTCTGCTTGCTGGCAGGGCTACAGTAAGTACAGAAACACAAACCTACAAGAGCAAGTAAATACACACATGTAGAATGTCTGCTTGCTGGCAGGGCTACAGTAAGTACAGAAACACAAACCTACAAGAGCAAGTAAATACACACATGTAGAATGTCTGCTTGATGGCAGGGCTGCAGTAGGTACAGAAACACAAACCTACAAGAGCAAGTTAATACACACATGTAGAATGTCTGCTTGCTGGCAGGGCTGCAGTAAGTACAGAAACACAAACCTACAAGAGCAAGTAAATACACACATGTAGAATGTCTGCTTGCTGGCAGGGCTGCAGTAGGTACAGAAACACAAACCTACAAGAGCAAGTTATTACACACATGTAGAATTTCTGCTTGCTGGCAGGGCCACTGTAGGTACAGAAACACAAACCTACAAGAGCAAGTTAATACACACATGTAGAATGTCTGCTTGCTGGCAGGGCTACAGTAAGTACAGAAACACAAACCTACAAGAGCAAGTAAATACACACATGTAGAATGTCTGCTTGCTGGCAGGGCTACAGTAAGTACAGAAACACAAACCTACAAGAGCAAGTAAATACACACATGTAGAATGTCTGCTTGCTGGCAGGGCTGCAGTAGGTACAGAAACACAAAACAACAAGAGCAAGTTAATACACACATGTAGAATGTCTGCTTGCTGGCAGGGCTACGGTAGGTACAGAAACACAAACCTACAAGAGCAAGTAAATACACACATGTAGAATGTCTGCTTGCTGGCAGGGCTGCAGTAGGTACAGAAACACAAACCTACAAGAGCAAGTTATTACACACATGTAGAATGTCTGCTTGCTGGCAGGGCCACTGTAGGTACAGAAACACAAACCTACAAGAGCAAGTTAATACACACATGTAGAATGTCTGCTTGCTGGCAGGGCTACAGTAAGTACAGAAACACAAACCTACAAGAGCAAGTAAATACACACATGTAGAATTTCTGCTTGCTGGCAGGGCTACAGTAAGTACAGAAACACAAACCTACAAGAGCAAGTAAATACACACATGTAGAATGTCTGCTTGCTGGCAGGGCTGCAGTAGGTACAGAAACACAAAACAACAAGAGCAAGTTAATACACACATGTAGAATGTCTGCTTGCTGGCAGGGCTACGGTAGGTACAGAAACACAAAACAACAAGAGCAAGTTAATACACACATGAAGAATGTCTGCTTGCTGGCAGGGCTACAGTAGGTACAGAAACACAAAACAACAAGAGCAAGTTAATACACACATGTAGAATGTCTGCTTGCTGGCAGGGCTGCAGGGCTACGGTAGGTACAGAAACACAAACCTACAAGAGCAAGTAAATACACACATGTCGAATGTCTGCTTGCTGGCAGGGCTACGGTAGGTACAGAAACACAAAACAACAAGAGCAAGTTAATACACACATGTAGAATGTCTGCTTGCTGGCAGGGCTACGGTAGGTACAGAAACACAAACCTACAAGAGCAAGTTAATACACACATGTAGAATGTCTGCTTGCTGGCAGGGCTGCAGTAGGTACAGAAACACAAAACAACAAGAGCAAGTTATTACACACATGTAGAATGTCTGCTTGCTGGCAGGGCTACGGTAGGTACAGAAAAAGCAATGGACCGGGCCGACACTCCCATTGCTCTCAAGGAGGCAGGACGAGGAGATAATTCAGGGGGCGACGTTCCATCGGCAACACTCAATAGACTACAAGAACAGCATTTCAAAAGAGGTGTCGCGAAACATGAACACTATACTGGTAAATTGAAGATAGCCGGCCCATGGATCACGCAGACATTGTCATTGCCCATAGAGAGATAGGATGTTCTAAGGATTTTGGAGGAAAAAAACGTGTCCACATCACTTCTAAGAATACGCGAATTGGGAGTAAAAATCGGCACAGCCAAACATGGGAAGCATACCAGACTTACTTTCAAATCCAGCTGCGACTCGCTGAAGCCCACGGCAGGTGTTCAATACCGGGCGGTTACTGGGGTTCACCCAGCCTCTAGGAAATGGGTAACAGAGTTAATACTCTGGGGTCAATAGAGGAACGTCGCTGTAGCTATATACGAAGTCTTGTTAACCAACATAGGACTGGTACTATTAACCGCACGACGCTGATAAATATTTTGAGAGGGGAATCTGAGCGACTATGGATGAGTCCGGAGTGCTGTGAAGATAATTTAACTCATAATATAACTATAGAGGTAGCCAGAGAAGAATAGTAAACCAACACAGAACTGTTGTTATTAGTCGCCACGCGCTGAGGGATATACTGAAGATGGGATCCGACCGCTTGTGGACTTTTCCGATGTATTTTCTTTTCCTAAGAAATGATTATATCACACATTATCTGTGAAAGAACACATCCTGTCGCACATTATAGTTTTGGCATCTTTTTAGTAAGCAGCAACAACAAGTTGCCAACAAGGGCACCTAGGAATTACATTGACTGAAGAGGCTAAATATATTGTCCATTCTCGTGGAAGGGCATGTCAGTCCCACCGATAAAGTGACACTAGCTATTTCTCCACAAGACACTTGATAGGAAAACATATTTTGACGATGATTGTTTTCTATTCAGTCGTTTCTTGTTATGACTAGTTTATATTGTGCCATTATTATGTTAGATAAAGTGACTGATGGATAAGTCTGTCCCCTCTGGGATGTTGCCTAAAAAAAGGCAGATCCTGCATACCCCGTCCAACCTCAGAAGAGGTTATAATTAGGGCATCCCTAACGGCCACATCAGCCAGATGTTACCTGCAGTACTATGTGGGTGCGGCTGGTGATTAGATAAAGTGAACACTTTGTTTAAATAATGTTATTTAAGTAACTGTTTGTGTACTGTCACCATTACTTTTCATAACATACATGGATAAGATCACTGTAGAAGCAAACCCAGACGTGTATGCTATAAACGAATTACTTTTTGCTGATGATCAAAGCATACTGTATCAAAATGAATATGATCTACAGGAACATCTGACTACTCTCAACAACAGCTGTTTACAACATAATATGAGAATCAGTACAGAAAAAACAGAAGTTATGAAGATCAGCAGAACACACAGGCCACTGAATATAAATGTTGGAAGTGCCAAAATCAAGCAAACCAAAGAGTTCAAATACTTGGGCAGTATATTTACAGAGGATGGAAGAATGGACAGAGAGATAGAAACAAGAATACAGAAAGCAAATGCTGTCACATACCAACTATCACCTCTGCTTAAACATCCAGATATAACCATGAAGACCAAAAGACAATTGATAAACACCATCTTCATTCCAACACTCTGCTACCAGTGCCAGACATGGACAATCAACAAGACCCACGAAAGAAAAATAGAAGCCTGTGAAATGAAATGTCTAAGAAAAGCAGCGAATAAGACCAGACTAGACAGGATAAAGAATATAGACATTAGAAACACTGTCAAAACTACACCATGTTTAGACTACATAGAACATCAAAGAATGAAATGGTTTGGACATCTAACCAGGATGAAAAATGATCAAATAACATCACAAATTTTCAACCAAAGAAGCTCAGGATATAAGGCAAGAGGAAGACCAAGGAAACGGTGGATTGACGGGGTCTCCGAAACCTGCCAAAAGCATGACCTCAGAACATCAGATGCTGCCCGCCTTGCTTACGACAGGAACTTGCATCTCCCCACAACGCTTAGCGGCATACGTGGAAGGAAAAAGTAAAGTAAAGTAAAGTAACTGTTACCAGAGATCTCATATGCCGATGATACAATATTGCCATCCACATCACAGACTGGTATAGAAAACTTATAGTTAACCTCAACCCAGAGAAATAGTGAAAATCACAACTTATATCTCAGTATAGCAAAAACAATAATGCATACCGATCAAACTACGATGGAGAAAGAAATATGTGTTAACGAGGAAAGATTGGAGGTTGTGTACAATTTTGAATATCTTGGGTCATTGATTACCAACAATGGTGACACAATTAAATAAGTTAAAATACGACTATCATTTGCTCTTTAAAGACTAAAACGACTAAATAAATTATGGAGTGGGGACAGTCAGAACTACAAAAATTAGATTTCTAAGAGCATGCATCGTTCCCATTGCAACACGCACCTGTGAAACATGGACACTTACTAAACAAGCTGAACAGCGCATAAATGCCTTTGAATACACATGTTATAGACGGGTTCTAAGAATATCATGGGTGAAGAAAAGAAAAAATGCATCCATACTTCAAGAGCTGAATACTGAAGAAGGTTGGCCATTAAAGACGATAAAATACAGAAAATTGAAATATTTTGGTCACTTGAAACGTCTCGAAAGTTAAGAGAGAACAATAATGGAGGGGTATATGCCTGGGAAGAGAGGAAGAGGAAGGCAAAAGAGAAGATGGGTGCAGGATGTGGCGGATGATCTCCAGATGGGTGTCTTGGACGAGGGACATCTTGCTTGTGATTGAGAAGTTTTTCGGAGGGTTGTTATGGGAGCAAGGTTTTACAAAGAACATGCTACTGACTGACTGACTGACTGACTGACTGACTGACTGACTGACTGACTGACTGACTGACTGACTGACTAACTGACTGACTGACTGACTGACTGACTGACTGACTAACTGACTGACTGATTGACTGACTGACTGACTGATTGACTGACTGACTGACTGACTGACTGACTCACTGACTCACTGACTGACTGACTGACTGACTCACTAACTGACTGACTGATTGACTGACTGGCTGACTGACTGGCTGACTGACTGACTGACTGACTAACTGACTGACTGATTGACTGACTGACTGACTGACTGATTGACTGACTGACTGACTGACTGACTGACTCACTGACTGACTGACTGACTGACTCACTAACTGACTGACTGATTGACTGACTGGCTGACTGACTGGCTGACTGACTGACTGACTGACTAACTGACTGACTGACTGACTGACTGACTGACTGACTGATTGACTGACTGACTGACTGAC
>CAJHNH020000151.1:115316-161822 GCA_905116865.2 Candidula unifasciata
TGTGTGTGTCTGTGTGTGTTTTGTCTGTCATGTGTGTGTCTGTTTTATGTGTGTTTATGTATGTGTGTGTGTATGTGTGTGTATTTTTTGTGTGTTGTGTTTGTGTATGTGGGTGTGTATGTCTGTGTGTCTGTGTGGTCTGTGTGTGTCTGTGTGTGTTTTCTGTGTGTCTGTCTGTGTGTCTTGTGTGTGTTGTGTGTGTGTCTGTGTTTGTGTCTGTGTGTCTGTCTGTGTCTGTTTGTCTGTGGTTTGTTGTCTGTGTGTGTTTGTGTGTGTTTGCTGTGTGTGTTTCTCTGTGTTTTGTATGTGTGTGTGTGTCTGTGTGTGTGTGGTGTGTGTCTGTGTGTCTGTGTGTGTGTGTCTGTGTTTTTGTTTGCTGTGTGTGTTGTGTGTTGTGTGTGTGTTGTGTCTGTGTGTGTGTGTTTGTGTTTGTGTGGTGTGTTTGTCTGTGTGTCTGTGTGTCTGTGTGTGTGTGGGAGTGTCTGTGTTGTGTGTCTGTGTATGTGTGTGTGTTGTGTCTGTGGTGTCCCGTTGTTGTCCGTGGTGTCCGTGTGTGTCCGTGTGGTGTGTTTGTTTCTGTGTGTGTGTGTCTGTGTTTTTCTGTGTGTGTGTGTGTATATATGTGTGTATGGCTGTGGTGTTGTATAGTGTGTGTGTGTGTGTGTGTATGTGTGGCTGTGTGTTGTTTTTGTTTTGTGTGTTTGTGTGTCTGTGTGTGTTTGTGTTTGTCGTGTGTTGTTGTTTGTTTGTGTGGTTGTGCGTGTGTCTGTGTGTGTTTTGTGTGTTGTTGTGTGTGTGTTGTGTGTGTTGTTTGTCTGTTGTTTGTTTGTGTTTGTTTTTGTGTCGTGTGTTTGTATGTGTTTTTTGTTGTATGTTTTTTGTGTGTTGTGTGTTACTGTGTTTGTGTATGTGTGTTGTATGTCTTCGTTGTTCTGTTTTCTTTGTGTGTCTGTGTGTGTTTGTGTGTGTGTGTGTCTGTTTTTTGTGTGTTATTGTGTGTCTGTGTGTTTGTTGTCTGTGTCGTGTGTGTTTGTTTTTTTGTGTTCTGTCTGTGTTTGTTTGTTTGTTGTTGTGTCTGTGTTTGTGTATGTGTGTGTGTGTTGTGTGTGTTGTGTTTTGTGTGTATGTATGTGTTGTGTCTGTGTGTTGTGTTTGTGTGTGTTGTCTGTGTGGTGTCTCTGTGTGTGTCTGTGTTGTGTGTTGTGTGTTGTCCTGTGTGTTGTGTCTGTGTTGTTATGTGTGTGTTTGTGTGTCTGTTGTGTATGTGTGTGTGTATGTGTTGTTGTATTTGTGTCTGTGTGTGTGTGTGAGCGTGTCCTGTGTGTGTGTTGTGTGTGTGTTATGTGTTGTTGTATGTGTTGTCCGTGTATGTCTTGTGTGTCCGTGTGTGTTTGTGGTGTCGTGTGTGTCTTGTATGTGTTTGTTGTGTTTCTGTTGTGTGTTGTGTGTGTCGGTGTGTTGGTCTGTGTATGTGTCTTTGTGTATTGTGTTTTGTCTGTGTGTTCTGTGTGTGTGTCTGTGTTGTGTGTTGTGGGTCGTGTGTGTATGTGTGTGTATGTATTGTGTCTGTGTGTGTCTCTGTGTATGTCTGTGTTTGGTTGTGTGTTCTCTGTTGTCTGGTTGTCTGTGTCTGTTGTTCTGTGTGTGTGTGTGTGTGTGTTGTGTTTTTGTTTTTTTTATGTTGTTTTTGTTGTTTTCTGTGTATTTGTTTGTATGTGTGTGTATTGTGTATTTTTTGTATTTATGTGTTATGTTTTTTGTGTTTTTTGTGTGTTTTTGTTTGTGTGTTTTTGGTTGTATTTTTTATGTATGTGTGTGTATGTATGTGTTTGTTTTTGTTTTTGTGTTATTGTTGTATTTTGTGTGTGTTTTTATGTTGTTTATGTGTGTTTTTTTATGTGTGTAATGTTTGTGTGTATGTTTTGTATGTTTGTGTGTATGTTATGTTTTGAATGTGGTATGTTTTTTTGTATGTGTGTATTATGTTTGTATTATGTGTTGTTTTGTTGTGTGTTTATGTTGTGTTTGTTGTGTGTATTTGTTGTGTATGTGTGTGTATGTTGTATGTTTTTTTTGTATGTTTGTGATTTGTGTGTGTATGTATGGTGTTTGTATTGTGTATTGTTTATGTGGAATGTGATTTGTATGTTATGTTGTGTTATGTATGTGTTGTGTATGTTTTTGTCTGTGTGTATGTGTGTATGTGTTGTATTTGTGTGTTTGTGTGTTTGTTTTTGTTGTTTGTTTTTGTGTTTTTTTGTTTATGTTGTGTATGTGTGTGTTTTGTGTGTATGTTTTTTTTTTTTTGTGTGTGTTTTTGTGTATGTTGGTGTTTTTATGTTTTGTTTTGTTTGTGTGTATGTTTTTTTATGTATGTGTGTATGTTGTGTATGTGTGTGTGTGTATGTATGTGTTTATGTAAGTGTGTGTTTGTATTTTGTTTGTTGTGTATGTATTTGTGTATGTATGTGTGTTTTATGTATGTGTGTGTGTTTGTTTTTGTGCGTGCGTGTGTGTTGTGACTGTGTGTCTGTTTGTGTATGTGTGTTTTGCGTCTGTTCTGTTTTTGTCTGTATGTGTTTGTGTGTCTGTATGTATTTATGTATGTTTGTATGTATGTATTTATGTATGTATGTATGTATGTATGTATGTTGTATGTATGTATGTATATGCGTGCATGCGTGCGTCTGTGTGTCTGTCTGTGTGTCTTTGTATGTATGTGTGTATGTGTGTGTATGTATGTGTATGTATGTGTGTATGTGTATGTATGTATGTGTATGTATGTGTGTATGTGTGTGTATGTATGTATGTATGTATGTGTATGTATGTATGTATGTATGTATGTATGTATGTATGTATGTGTATGTATGTATGTATGTATGTATGTGTGTATGTGTGTGTATGTATGTATGTATGTATGTATGTATGTGTGTGTATGTATGTGTATGTATGTGTGTATGTGTATGTATGTATGTATGTGTATGTATGTATGTATGTATGTATGTGTGTGTGTGTGTGTGTGTGCGCGCGTATGCATGCATGTCGGTATGTATGTATCTATGTATGCATGTGTGTATGTATAAGTTTTAAGTTTTTATTACGTGTTTATGTATTATATGTATGTATGCATGTATGAATATAGGTATGTATGTATGTATATTTGTGCGCTTTTGTAATGCCGGGGTGCCGTGTTCGATCCCAGCTGCGGGCCTTGCGCCTTGCGTTGGTTTCGAGAGAGGTATCGAGAAGCCAACCGTCTAAAAAGCAATGGCAAACTACTGGACGTAAACTTTCCTAGAAAAACCACAACAGCTAAAAAAAATGCTAGGGTTGGTTCTGCAACGTCCTGTAAAAAATACGCAACTGACCTAATGTATGTTTGTATGTATGCATTTATGTATGTATTTTTAATGTATGCGTGAAAAAATGTGTGTGTGTGTATGTAGATGTTCGTGTATAGGTGTGTGTGTGTCTATGTGTTTGTAAAATGGACTAAATATTTCACAAATTTATCATGTTAAAGTCACACAGAAAGGAAACGCCGGATGCAACCGAGCAAAGAATAATCAATGATACAAGTGGGAAACAACGTTGGCGACTGGGAGACTAGCACCAAATTAGCGTACACACCTATAGACCAAGAACTGGAAACACATTACATCATCTTTCGTGTTTCAAATGGAATTGGATAGATTATGTATATTTAATACATTAGTAGAAACAAACAGAACACGACCACTTTTATTAAATAATCACAATTTAATAACGTCAAGTTAAAAAAATGATAGGTATAGAAAAAAAAGATAATATTTTGAAAATTGATGTAAAATGTCCCAAAAAGTTCAGCAATACATCTTTGAAGCTCGTTGCCTTAGGAACTCATTCTGTAAACTTTCACAGATTTCCGCTGAAGTTACAGTGTTTTTTTATTCCATGAACATATCTGACTATCTCAGTATTTTTTTTTTTTTTTTATCCAGAAACCTTGAGTTGTTAACCCTTAGGATCGGTACGATGGATATAGCAACCCTTCGGCCTTGAATCCATGGTAGGTACCATAAATCTGAGAGAAATGTGGTTTTTCTGCCTACCCCCGGACGTGAACCAGGACTACAAGGAGTTCGTCACCCGGTCACCGCGTAGTTCCGGTTTAGCCACGTTTGACAGTAGTAACATATTATTGGGACCCATATTGTGTTGAAAAGGGCTTCTTTGCTGTCAGGTGTGACATGTTTGTTTTGCATTTGATATGTCTGTCCCTTCCCTCCGGGCTGCTACAGGATGGTGTGATCACCACTGAGACTTCCAGAGTTTTATTCTGGGTAGCAGGCCAGTCGCACCAATCACAAATACCCCATTCAAAATCCCCAGATGTTATAATTAGGTCACTTGTAATGGCTACATCAGGCTGCTGCCTGGAGTTCTGTGTGGGTAGGGACCATAACTGATGCTATACTAAAAGTACAGATTATCAAACTCAAATAAATTTTTTTAAGTATTACTAACTGTCAAGTACTTGGGTACAAACCTAATCGCTCCAGCATGCTGAGAGAAGAAATACAATCTAATAAATCTGGAAATAAAGTATACTATGCCCTTCAACATCTGCTAAAGTCAAAGTGTCTGTCTCGCAACACCAAGATAAAAATATATAAAACATTAATTAAAAGCAGTCGTGTTATATAGCTCTGAAACCTGGAGTACAACTAGAAGAGAGATGAAGCCTATTACGCGTTTTTGAAAACAGTCTTACGACGACTCCTTGGACCCATAAAAGATGCAAACATCGGGGAATGAAGAGTGAGAAGCAAAAACGAAATTCATAATCTGTTTAAATCACCACTAATCACTGGCATCATGAGAGCTAACAGACTTAAATGGTTGGGACATATTGAAAGAATGGCAGATGGCAGAGAAGTAAAAACTGTATACACGAGGGAGATGAATTATCGTAGACCACGAGGCAGATCAAGAAGACGATGGAGAGATAATGTCCAGACTGACCTGCAAACACTTGGTGTCATCAACTACAAAGAGAAGGCCACCCAGAGAGGTGAATGGAAGCGGGTGATATCTGCAGCAATGAACCTCAAGGGCTCGGAATGATGAAGAAGAAGGAGAAGAAGATTACTAACTGTCAAAATTACATGAATTTGTTTAGAACAAAATTCAGTATTTCGGCATTCTTATATACTTGTATCCATTATCAGCGGTTAGTACAATTCGAATACTAATGGTACCAGTTGCAGTCAGATTATACAATCGTCTAGGCATTCCTTTGAGCGCTGAATATAGGACAGATCCTTTGCACCATTTGTTTCTCCAGAAAGTGGTTTATAGTTCAAAATTACAATGTAACATTTTATTAAAAGTAGCGTACAAATTTACGATTAAAATGATAGCATGACCTAGGCGCAAAATATGAAAATATAGAAGCTAAGCTTTACAATTGTTGGTATATTTCACTTTCGTGTGCACATACTCAGGCAGAGTAGGCAACTGTAGTTGATAATTCAGCAGCATTATGGTTTGAAGAAGTCGGCGTCCCCAGTCAACATAACGTGATTCACTCGGCATGGATCCACTCTATGAACATAGTCAAGGTAATATTTACCATTGACAAACACCTGAAATAAAAAAAAAAACTAAAGTTTGAGCATGGATCCACTCTACGAACATAGTCAATGTAATATTTATCATTGACAAACACCTGAAATAAAACAATTGAAGTTGGAGCATTGATCTACTCTATGAACATAGTCAAGGTAATATTTATCATTGACATACAACTGAAATAAAACAATTGAAGTTTGAGCATTGATCCACTCTATGAACATAGTCAAGGTAATATTTATCATTGACATACAACTGAAATAAAACAATTGAAGTTTGAGCATTGATCCACTCTATGAACATAGTCAATGTAATATTTACCATTGACATACAACTGAAATAAAACAATTGAAGTTTGAGCATGGATCCACTCTATGAACATAGTCAAGGCAATATTTATCATTGACAAACACCTGAAATAAAACAATTGAAGTTTGAGCATTGATCCACTCTATGAAAGTAGTCAACGTAACATTTACCATTGACAAAACACCTGGGGGGGGGGGGGGAGCGTTGTAGTTTGAGCGACCTGATGTAATATGAACCGTAATTTTCTCAATGGTATAAACGTTATACTCAGGATTATAAAACGTTTCTAACATAAAATTTCAAATTTTGTCATCGAACATCGAAGTCACAAATACCGCGCTTGTGAATGTTCATTCCCTAAGTTGATAAAAAGTATCGACATTTGCTTTTGTGTTACCGGGAACCAACTTAAATAACAAAAACAAAGTTACACTAAGATACTTTGCTGTGGATAGACAACTTTGAAAAGTCTGCACCTGACCATCTTCTTCCGTAGTGCATAATCGGACCAACCCAAATCTACAAATGGCTTGAATTGGCTGAGGGCCAATTGGAAGTAAGCTAGTGTGTATATGAGCGGTCCGTGGGGAGACTAGCGTTTCTATTACCGCATTTTCTAGACTGATTACAAATGCTTTTTTTTTTTTTTTAGAAACGCAATACTAGCAGGCAATTAACCTGTTCGATCTCAGAGCTTTATCATCAAGCAAAGTTGCCATGCTTTACTGTGACATTTGTTGAGTCCTAATGAATGACAATGACACGTATATGCGACATGAGTTTAAGGGACAACCGAGATCAGCTGGGTTAAAGAACAGTTTTGCTACCCTTGCTGATGTATACGCGATAAATGTAAACGGCAAATCAAGTCAGGTTGCTAAATCAGTAAAAGAGTTTTCAGAAGCTATATTAAAAGCAGCCAAAGAAACCATACCTCGAGGTTCAAGGAAAGATTACATCCCGTTTTGGTCCCAACAAATTCAAGACCTCCACCAAACTCTCTCAGAAGCAAGAGATAGAGTAGAAAGCAACCCAACGGTAGAAAACAACATTGCGTACAAAGCAGCAGAAGCTAAGCTAAAAAAAGAAACAATCCAAGCAACTAGGAAGAGCTGGCAAGACAAAACCAAGAGCCTAAGTTTTGAAAAAGATGGGTCCAAACTCTGGAAACTAGTCAAGTGCCTAAATGGAGAAGCCCAACAAGCCCATCCAGTAGTAATAAATGAAGGCAATGAGATCAGATCTGGAAACGATGCTGCAAATATCCTTTTAAATCAGTTTAAATCTGTTAGTGATTTTAATATAGAAAAGTCCAGAGAAGATGAGGTAGTACAAAGAATTAAAGAACTCGAGGAGGCCAGCAAGTGTAAACAAGCAGAGAGCATCATGACAGATAAATTCTCAGTGAGTGAACTTAACACAGGACTTAACCAGCTGAAATCCAACCAAGCCCTGGCCCCGATAAAATCACGAATGATATGTTACTACACATGGGTCCAAGTGCCAAAAAGAAATTATTAAAACATCTTTAATGCCAGCTGGATTTTTAGTATAGTTCCTCCAGCCTGGAGGAAGTCTGAAATCTTCGTAATCCTGAAACAAGGAAAGCCGAAGAACAACGCAGACAGCTACAGACCCATCAGCCTCACTAGCTGTCTGTGCAAACTATTTGAAAGATTATTGAACAACCGACTGACCTGGTTCCTAGAGAAAAACGTCAAACTAATGGAGGAACAGGCAGGTTTTAGACGTTGTAGATCAACAGAAGACCAAATTAGATTTATTGCTCAACACATTGAAGATGCATTCCAGGAAAAAAAGGACACTATTGCAGTCTGGGTGGATATGGAAAAGGCCTTCGACAAAGTGTGGAAAAATGGGCTGAAACAAAAGTTACTTGAAAGTGGAATATCCCATCACATGCTTGGGTGGATCGTAAAATATCTTGAAAATCGATTTGCAAGAGTCAAGATACAGGGTTCAAGTAGCAGATCAGTCTCAATGAAACATGGAGTTCCACAAGGCGGAGTTCTGTCCCCAATTCTTTTCCTAGTTTACATTAACGACATAAAATCAACCCTCTGTAATGGAGTTGAAGCCGTTATGTGTGCCGATGATCTGGCGCTACTGAGTTCAGAGGAGGACACTGAAAAAGCACAGACAAGGCTTCAAGAATCCCTCGGAACTCTAGAGAGGTGGTCCAATAGTTGGTACATGCCTGTAAATGGGGCCAAAACCACACACACCATTTTCAGTCTCTCTACCAAACCCCAGAAAGTTTCACTTAGATATGGCAGCCAGGCACTGATACATGATGACTCACCGTCATATTTAGGAGTAACCTTTGACCTAAGACTCACACGGAGAAAACAGATAGAAAAGACACAGAGCAAGGGACTCAAGAGAACACAACTGATGAGGAAGTTAGCTGGAACAGACTGGGGGGCAAACCTCAATGTCCTTAAGAGGACCTATACAGGCTAAGTGAGGCCAACACTAGAATATGGAATAGCTGCTTGGGGCACAGCTGCTAAATCAAATTTTCAGAAAGTCTCAAAGATCCAAAACCATGCGCTCCGTATTATGACAGGGGCAATGCGCTCCACGCCAATATCAGATATGGAAACAATTACTGGTCTCCATAATCTGGAAGATAGGAGAGACACAAAGCTCCTCACCCAGCTCTCCGAATACAACCACTTTCAAGAACAACCCATGTACAGCCGACTGCAGAAACACCAGAAGGCTAGACTAAAGAGAATCTGTTTTATCAAGAACGCAAATGCCAAGCTCGCTGTCCTAAAACTCCCTCCCATAATACCAAATGTTCCACTTAAACCTTACAACGACTGCCCCGCTTGGCTTAGGGATAGCCTACCAACAGTCAGAACCACTGTAACAGGGGTCTCCTCCAAATCATCAATGACCAGCACTGATATGAAATCAACTACAGAAGGAGAGATCAATAGACTTTATCCACACCAGAGTTGGATTCGAGTGTATACAGATGGCTCAGCCAAGAGAGCAGTAAGAGACGGAGGAGGAGGAATATACATAGAATGCCCAAATGGTTTAAAAATCAACCAGGCTGTACCAGCAGGTTCATATTCCTTTAATTACAGAGCAGAGGCAGAAGCACTTCTAGCGGCATGTTCTTTCTTGAATGTACAACAGCACAGCAAATATAGCAGAGTGGTCTTTCTGACTGATGCTATGTCAGTTCTACAAGCAATTGTTAACCCAAAAGACACTCAGTTTGTAGACTTGACGCAACAGCTGATTTGCTTAGGCTCTTCAGTAGAACAATCTGTACTGCAGTGGATTCCAGGTCACTGTGGCTTGGAAGGCAATGAAATAGCGGACAGATTGGCCAGAAGCGGCAGTGCCATGGTACAACCAAATAGCGACTTAACCCACCAAGAGATGAAAACGCTAATACAAGCTAGTATCCAAGAAAGGTGGCTGGATACCCACAACAGATTTTCTCCCCAAGACTCACTTCATCGCCTCTCTAGAGAGGGACAGTGTATTATATTCAGACTAAGGACAGGGCACAACAGATTTCGTCAACATACGTTCACATTTTTCGGTGTAGGAAACACGGAGACGTGTCCCTGCAGCGTGACACCCTAAAATGTTGAGCATGTGCTCCAACACTGTCAACTGTATGCTGACAACAGAGACGCAATCTGACCTGTTCCAACCACAATGAAGACAAAACTGTATGGTACACGAGAGGATATGGATTGCACGATAGCTTTCATAAAGGCTACCGGCCTCCTGATATAAGTTTTCTGACAGAAGGATCGAAGAAGAAGAAGAAGAAAAGTTAAACAAGAATGGAACTGACGAAGCAAAGAAGTGCATATAGTGCATAGGAGCCCCTGCTATGTTTATGTCACGTGACTTGCCATCAATGAAAATTGTCTTCCTGTAAAAGACTGTTGTAGGGCCCATAGTTCAACGGTTTGCACAACGTCCCATAATGCTGTAAAGACGGCTCTATGTGTAAGACGTGTAGAATAAATCAGTCAGAATATGGTAAGTTGTCTTTTAGTGACAGTTAAAACTCGGTATGTTTTACAGCATCTGCTCACCCCAGATAGAGATCAAGAGAGGAGTAAGACAAGTATGTGTGCTGTCGCCTAGCCTTTCAACTTATGTACATAAACCATTTTTAAAGAAATTGTAGAATTACCAGGACTGCACATCAATGGTAGAATAATAAACAATCTGAGATATGCTGACGACACAGTGTTGCTAGCAGAGAGTGAGCAGGAGTTGCAACACCTAGTGGAGCAAGTAAACAGAAGGAGTGCAGAATTTGGATTAGATATAAATTTGAAAAAGACAAAAACCATGATATTTAGCAAAGAAAATAATCAGCTAACAATGAATATCACAGTGAACAGGGTGAAATTGGAACAAGTAAAAAATTTCTTATATCTTGGACAAGTAATAACATGTGACGGCAGAAGTAAAACAGAAGTCAAGAAAAGAATAGCGATGGCCAAAAACATTTTCAACAACATGCAAAAGTTAATGACATCAAGAGAAATAAGCAATACATTAAAAATGAGAATTGTCAAATGTTATGTATTCTCAACCTTACTGTATGGCACAGAGACATGGACAATAAACAAACAACTGGAAAATCGTATCAATTCTTTGCAGATGTGGATATACAGAAGATTAGGTCGTATTTCATGGAAACAAAAGCTATCAAATACAGAGGTAATGAGGGAATTGGGAATTAAAAGAGAGTTGCTAGGTGAAATAAAAAAGAGACAAGTGAAATATTTTGGCCACATTAAAAGACATAACAGTATTGTAAAGATCATCCTAGAGGGAAAGGTTCAAGGTAGGCGAGCAAAAAGCAGACAGCGTTACAAGTGGGAGGAAAGCATCAAGAGATGGACGAACAGCAGTATGAATGAGTGTACATCAAGGGCAAGAGACAGGGCTTGTTGGAGATCCATTACAGCCAAGATTCATTGTCGAGACGGCACCTGATTGATTGATTGATGGTTTACAAAATACTAAAGAGATGTTTTACACATACACATGTAAATCAATTAGTATTTCTTCTATTTACCTTATAACCCCCACACAGCACCAGAAAGATGATCTCAAATCTCTCCTCCTTCTTGAAAGGAAACCCCGGCTCCGAATGTTCCTCCACACCCCAGGATCCACACAGTACCGAGTTACGATATGTGCAACCTTCAGTGAAACGTGGGTTGAAATGGAAAACGATGTCACATCCATAGTTTGGGCTGTCTCCGGCCTGGAGATTGATTTCAAATCTGCTGGCACATTTCTCCACCACTCCGTTGACAGACACCCAGGAACCAATCGTCAGTGGCAAGGTGTCAACAAATGGTTTATCCTGCCGATGGGTTTATTGTATATGTTTAGTTTGAGCAACAAATTGTGTTTCTTCTATAACCGGACAATGTTGTAGATATCAAACTACAGGTTTATACCGGTACACATATTTATATTTTATATATATTATCATCATAAACATAGTCATAGATTTCAGGATGTATAATCTCGGAAGACAGGATGGCATCTTCTACAGGAAAAACTGAACTAATCAGCAAAAAGACAATTTTACTAGTGTCCTTATCAGATATCTAACTATATTTATGTCCGAAAGCCACACATAAATGGAATATTCATATCAACACCAGTTAGTTAGTTCTTTAGTTAGTTAGGATTGCCGTGCACATCCGGTTTACAGATCTGGCTTATTTGTGCGCAGACTGTCGATTCCTCACCTATTAGGCAGATGCACTACGACTTCGAAGGAATTATCCCTAATTAGTCACCTTTTACGACATGCTTGTTATTGAGGCAAGTGAGTCTAATCTCCCCCCCCCCCCCCCCCCCCTCCAACAAGGGGATAAAATATAACGGTACACCGGGCATGTGGCTACCCTGACACCAGCAGATGCATTAAAGAAGATGAATGTAGATTAATCCAAGGAAAAACATCAATTCACGAACTGGAAATATTCTATGTAACATGTCTGTCAACTGAGGTGAAGACGAGAGCTCTTAACAGCTATTTAGAGTCAATCTTCGTGTGTGTGTGAATGACAAGAGGATAATCAGCAGTTGAAAATTAGTTGCATATCCTTTAGAGGACTCTGCAAACCAACCCAGGCATTTATTGGCTGTTTGTTGGGTTTACTGGCAATATTACATTAAGTAGTGCGCCATTGTTTTCTCCATGCTCAACCCTCTATTGCATCGAAATCAACCCAGAGTTGTTTTAAGCCAATTCGAACTGCGTAAAACTGGAATATGAACGGGGTTTGTAACTCAAAGGGACAAAAACCGATAACAGTCACACAATCGATGAGTAGTGTAAAAGTTGCAGTAATTTTGTTTTTGGTGACAAAGTATGAGGAAAATTCATGGATAGATAACGAAGGTATTCAAAATATCTAGAAGTAAATTAACTTATGAAGATAACATGATATTTTTATCAGAAACAATCTAGATTCTTTGGCCAAATGATGAGAAGAGGGACACTGGAATATGTCCGATAACTGGGCAGTTGGATGAGAAAGGGTGATACTAAATTACGAACAATAAAGGGACAGCTGGAGGAGAAAGGGTGATTACTGAGTTGCGTCCAATAACGGGGCAGTTAAAGGAAAAGGGGTATACTGAATTGCGTCGGATATCATGGCAATGCAGTTGGAGGAGAGAGAGGGAGGGGATACTGAATTACGTCCAATAACGGGGCAGTTGGAGGAGAAGGGGGATCCCTCCATTGGGGAATACTGAATTACCTCCAAAAACGGGCAGTTGGAGGAGAAAGGGGGGGGGGGGGGATACTGAATTACCTCCAATAACGGGGCAGTTGGAGGAGAAGAGGAGGGGGGGGAATTCTGAATTACCTCCAAAAACGGGCAGTTGGAGGAGAAGGAGGGGGGGGGGGGTTACTGAATACCTCCAATAACGGGGCAGTTGGAGGAGGAGGAGGGGGGGGGGATACTGAATTACCTCCAATAACAGGGTAGTTGGAGGAGAAAAGGGGGGGGGGGGAGATACTGAATTACCTCCAATAACGGGGCAGTTGGAGGAGAAGGAGGGGGGATACTGAATTACCTAAAATTACGGGGTAGTTGGAGGAGAAGGGGGGGTGGGGATACTGAATTACCTCCAATAACGGGGTAGTTGGAGGAGAAGGGGGGATCCTGAATTACCTCCAATAACGGGGCAGTTGGAGGAGAAAGGGGGGGGATAACTGAATTACCTCTAAAAACGGGGCAGTTGGAGGAGAAAGGGGGGGGGGGGAATACTGAATTAACTCCAATAAACGGGGCAGTTGGAGGAGAAGAGGGGGGGGGGGGGGGGATCTGAATAACCTCCAAAAACGGGGGCAGTTGGAGGAGAAGGGGGGGGGGGGGGGGGATACTGAATTACGTCCAAAAACGGGGCAGTTGGAGGAGAAGGGGGGGGGGGATACTGAATTACCTCCAATAACGGGGCAGTTGGAGGAGAAGGGGGAGGGATACTGAATTACCTCCAATAACGGGGCAGTTGGAGGAGAAGGGGGGATACTGAATTACCTCCAATAACGGGGCAGTTGGAGGAGAAGGGGGGATACTGAATTACGTCCAATAACGGGGCTGTTGGAGAAGGAGGAGGGGGGATACTGAATTACGTAAAATAACGGGGCAGTTGGAGGAGAATGGGTCTCCGGAAAGTAAAGGTGAAAGGCCTGATGTTTACCACAACGCCAATACTGTGCCGATTGGTCTCGCAAAATTTAGAAGCCTAGCCTTATCCTCCTGAGGCAGTTCGCTTATAAATTGTCCTGTACTGATACAGTTAGGGCATAGAGACACATCTGTAACAACAACTATCATTAATACATGGGAGAAACGACAAGCACTGCCACAATATGACGGTTAAACTAAAAATGTAGTTTTATAAACGAAGATGAGAAAGTTAAGATGTCTTGAAAGAAACTGACTCACGAAGAAAACTGATTGCTCACATCAGAAAGAGACAATCTACATTCTTTAGCTATGTGATGAGGAAACTGGAGTACAAAGTGACAGTAGGAAAGCTGGAGGAGAGGAGAGAGAGACAGAGTGAAATGATGCTGGACAATTCGACATCATAACATGGAGGATCATTTGTGTCAGAGTTGACTGAAAGTTTAGGAGACAGAAGGTTGTGGGCACATTTGTGTCAGAGTTGACTGAAAGTTTAGGAGACAGAAAGTTGTGGACACATTTGTGTCAGAGTTGACTGAAAGTTTAGGAGACAGAAGGTTGTGGACACATTTGTGTCAGAGTTGACTGAAAGTTTAGGAGACAGAAGGTTGTGGACACATTTGTGTCAGAGTTGACTGAAAGTTTAGGAGACAGAAGGTTGTGGACACATTTGTGTCAGAGTTGACTGAAAGTTTAGGAGACAGAAGGTTGTGGACACATTTGTGTCAGAGTTGACTGAAAGTTTAGGAGACAGAAGGTTGTGGACACATTTGTGTCAGAGTTGACTGAAAGTTTAGGAGACAGAAGGTTGTGGACACATTTGTGTCAGAGTTGACTGAAAGTTTAGGAGACAGAAGGTTGTGGACACATTTGTGTCAGAGTTGACTGAAAGTTTAGGAGACAGAAGGTTGTGGACACATTTGTGTCAGAGTTGACTGAAAGTTTAGGAGACAGAAGGTTGTGGACACATTTGTGTCAGAATTGACTGAAAGTTTAGGAGACAGAAGGTTGTGGACACATTTGACTAGCAAGGACTTTAAAACAAATTTAGAAACCCACCCAAACTAAAAATGTAGTTTTATAAACGAAGATGAGAAAGTTAAGATGTCACATCAGAAAGAGACAATCTACATTCTTTAGCTATGTGATGAGAAAACTGGAGTACAAAGTGACAGTAGGAAAGCTTGAGGAGAGGAGAGAGAGACAGAGTGAAATGATGCTGGACAATTCGACATCATAACATGGAGGATCATTTGTGTCAGAGTTGACTGAAAGTTTAGGAGACAGAAGGTTGTGGGCACATTTGTGTCAGAGTTGACTGAAAGTTTAGGAGACAGAAGGTTGTGGACACATTTGTGTCAGAATTGACTGAAAGTTTAGGAGACAGAAGGTTGTGGACACATTTGACTAGCAAGGACTTTAAAACAAATTTAGAAACCCACCACTTTCGTCAGCAGATTCACGTCATAGAAGTAGGCGTCTTCTTTCACTTGAACGCTGGAGATATCTGTCACGTCCCCTCTGGCTGTGAAGTTTGCGAACCATTGTCCGTTTATGTAGATCTATCAAAAATCATTAGTGTTTCAAGAACAGACTTATATGAATTAAATTTATACTTTTAGTATGAAGAAACTAAATATTGTGCTAAGAATATCTTATAGTAAATATAATTAATTACTGAGTGTACAACAGGAAATGGTTTTCATTTTAGCAGAAGCTTGCAGCGTCAGGAACCTAATATTATTGAACCCTGTTTATCAGGTTGCAAAAAACATCAACTATAAAGGACTCTCCTTACTGAATACACGACCTGCTGAAATAAGCCCGCAACAACACAAAACAATCACGGGATAGAAGCTCTAGTCCTCTAGGGAATATCTAGAAAGGAATTAAAGGTACATCAAAAGAATAAAGGTCAGCATGTGATTTGATTGTGTATCGTAGAATAGTATGATGATATCAAGTTAACACTTTAAATATTTTCAAAGCACAGCATTGTTTTTTTTTAAATAAACATATACAGTATGTTTTGCAGGTAACAGTCTATACTCCTAACAATCTAAATTACCTCATAAGTTAAATCTCCCCCCCCCCCCCCCCACCCCCACAATTTCCTTCTTCAACCTAATTTTAAGGAAAACCTTTTCTAAAACTACACGCCCTGGGGTCTCACCGAATTGTTAATCTGTTTACCAAATGTCCAGTATACATATTTTAAACAAAAGTAATCAAGAAGTATTCGTATTTTTTGTTTATAACTTTTAAAAAGTAATACATTTGTGTTTTTATTGAATAAAAACGTGTTAGTTACACAATGGAATCAATTCAGTACGAAAACAATTAAGAAGATTTGTTGAACTGTGAACATTATTAATCAAAGTGATAATCTGTTACAATGTTATTTCTTACCGATGCGATGAACTGTTACAATGTTAATATTTTTTTACAGTTGTGATGATCTGTTACAATTTAATGTTACTAGCAATGGTGATAATCTGTTACAATTTTAACATCACTGATAGTGGCGAATGATTTGTTAGACTGTCGAGACTGTTAATAATGTCAATCATATGTTACAATGTTGACATTACGCACGGCGATGATGTGTCCAGTTAGAATATTATTATTACTAAGAATTATCGGTGAATCAGGCTGACTAACGTGGAGATCTGGAAAGTTTCGAACGAGAACCAAACACATTTCAGTGTGACATGGGTGAGGAACAGGCGCAGCTACTTGATAGGACAATATTCGAGAAGCAGTAATTATAATACAACTAGAATGTTCTTGCAATTGAACCCGCAGAGCAAAAGAAATTAGACGGGAATAAAACACACACAAAGAGGAGAGGGACTAGACAAGAAATGACAGACAAATGTGAATAAGACGTGAAGGACATTGGGTGGGGTGGGGGGGGGGGGGGGGGGGAGGGGTTCACCCGTTCACGCGATGTTACAGGACAAGAGATCTTGGAATACGTTGGTTACAGGTAGGTCTATACTCCAAAGTAGGACCAAGAAAGATAAGAAAAAGAAAGAAAAAGAAAGAAAAACTGAAAGAGAGAAAGAAAGACATAGAAAAGAAGTGTAAAAGAAGAACGAAAAAAGAAAGAAAGAAATATAAAGGAGGGAAATGTGAAAAGAAAGAAATATAAAGGAAGGAAGTGTGAAAGAAAGAAAGAAATATAAATAAAGGAAAGTTGAAAGACGAAAGAAAAAAAATAGAAAAGAAGGAAGTGTGAAAGAAAGAAAGTAAGAAAGAAAGAAAGAAAGAAAGAAAGAAAGAAAGAAAGAAAGAAAGAAAGAAAAAGAAAGAAAATAAAGAAAGAAAGAAAGAAGAACAAGAAAGAAAGAAAGAAAACAAGAAAGAAAGAAAAGAAAAAAAAGAAAGAAAAAAGAAAAAGAAAAAAGAAAAAAGAAAGAAAGAAAAAAAAGAAAGAAAGAAAGAAAGAAAGAAAGAAAGAAAGAAAGAAGAAAGAAGAAAGAAAGAAAGAAAGAAAAAACCCTAGAAAGAAAGAAAGAAGAAAGAAAGAAAGAAAGAAAGAAAGAAAGAAAGAAGAAAGAAAGAAAAGAAAGAAAAGAAAGAAAGAAAGAAAAAAAAAGAAAGAAAGAAAAAATAAAGAAAAGAAAGAAAGAAAAGAAAGAAAGAAAGAAAGAAAGAAAAGAAAGAAAGAAAAGAAAGGTTTGAAAGAAGAAAGAAAGAAAGAAAGAAAGAAAGAAGAAAGAAAAAAAAAGAAAGACAAAAGAAAGAAACCTAGTAAAAAGAAAGAAACCTGTATGCACAAATAAGCCACATATTTGTGCTGATCCGACCTGTGGGCATTTTGTGGCTGTATGATCCTACTGCTATTACTACAACTTCTGATTTTGCATGCTATTCTTGGAGAGTTATAAGTAAAGCAAACTCAACTAGCCATCACATCCTAACCAGCATCAAATCAGCCCTGTGTGACACCAACTGCTACATTATGACAGACACAGGCTGCATGAATTGCTCTCTGACCTTGAACACATTGCAGGTGGTGAATGAAATCTCCACCTCAAAGAACGTCTTCTGCTTCAGCTGACAAGGCAGAGGGAGTCTCTCTTCTTTTCCCCAGCATCCATTTTTCTGACTGTTGAGAACAACTGTGTTTTCATCTCGGCGTGGATTAAACGCTAGAGCAATGTCTTTGGAGCAGTTACCAAGGAGCAGGTTGATTAGGAACCTGTGTAATAATCAGACATATACACTTATACATCTGCTCACATGTTTTTGGCCTCGCAGATAATAGTTACAACTTTTTACTGCCGTCTTCACAGTAAAGGATGTATGCATCCACTCCTGTTTTGGGAAATGATCATGTGGTGACCCCCAAACTCTTCCAGGGACACTTGTGACTCTACCACGACAACTGTCTATTGCTTAATCATATTATCATAAACCTGGTATGCACAGTGTTGCGAGGTGGGCTCATGAACCATAAGCCACATAATCTCGCTGTGTTGTTATTTGACCAAACTGTTGGTAATTAATTGATCCGACCTGTGCATTTTGGTGGCTGTATGATCCTACCTGCACATCCTAATAATTAGTTGATCTGATCAGATACGGAATTCTCGGAAATTAGTGCATGATCTATCAATCTTGGACAGTTTCTTTTATCTTAACTATGAATCCTGAACAATTAGATGAAATCACAAGTGAATCCAAATAGCTGAATCAGTCAGGTACTCTTGGTCAGTTAGTTGATCTAGTCAAATATAATAGGTAAATAAACACGGATATTTGTTTGGTCGCCCAAGTGCCCCCTTACTGAGTGACATCCAACCCCACCTGGACCGCGCACCGAGCGATAAAGCCACCTTACTGAGTGACATTCAACCCCACCTGGACCGCGCACCGAGCGATAAAGCCACCTTACTGAGTGACATTCAACCCCATCTGGACCGCGCACCGAGCGATAAAGCCACCTTACTGACATTCAACCCCACCTGGACCGTGCACCCAGCGAAAAAGCCACCTTACTGAGGGACATTCAACCCCACCTGGACCACGCACCCAGCGATAAAGCCACCTTACTGAGTGACATTCAACCCCAACTGGACCGTGCACTCAGCGATAAAGCCACCTTACTGAGTGACATTCAACCCCACCTGGACCACGCACCCAGCGATAAAGCCACCTTACTGACATTCAACCCCACCTGGACCGTGCACCCAGCGATAAAGCCACCTTACTGAGTGACATTCAACCCCACCTGGACCACGCACCCAGCGATAAAGCCATCTTACTGAGTGACATTCAACCCCATCTGGACCGTGCAACGAGCTATAAAGCCACATTACTGAGTGACATTCAACCCCACCTGAACCACGCACCCAGCGATAAAGCCACTTTACTGACATTCAACCCCACATAGACCGCGCACCGAGCGATAAAGCCACATTACTGAGTGACATTCAACCCCACCTGGACCACGCACCCAGCGATAAAGCCACCTTACTGAGTGACATTCAACCCCATCTGGACCGTGCAACGAGCTATAAAGCCACATTACTGAGTGACATTCAACCCCACCTGGACCACGCACCCAGCGATAAAGCCACCTTACTGAGTGACATTCAACCCCATCTGGACCGTGCAACGAGCTATAAAGCCACATTACTGAGTGACATTCAACCCCACCTGGACCACGCACCGAGCGATAAAGCCACCTTACTGACATTCAACCCCACCTGGACCGTGCACCCAGCGATAAAGCCACCTTACCGAGTGACATTCAACCCCACCTGGACCACGCACCCAGCGATAAAGCCACCTTACTGACATCCAACCCCACTTGGACCGTGCAACGAGCGATAAAGCCACCTTACTGACATTCAACCCCACCTGGACCGTGCACCGAGCGATAAAGCCACCTTACTGAGTGACATTCAACCCCACCTGGACCGCGCACCGAGCGATAAAGCCACATTACTGAGTGACATTCAACCCCACCTGGACCGTGCACCGAGCGATAAAGCCACCTTACTGAGTGACATTCAACCTCACTAGGACTGCGCACCGAGCGATAAAGCCACATTACTGAGTGACATTCAACCTCACTAGGACTGCGCACCGAGTGATAAAGCCACCTACAGAAATATCTAAATGAATAATGAATGTCACACAGAGCTATTCATTACTTAGTAACATGAACAAGTGTAAAGTGAATTCATTTTAATATACATACTAAATGGTGGTGTTTAAAAAAAAAAAAAAAAGAAATTATAAATTCCAAATTTTATTGAATAAACCAAATGATGAAACGTTTTTCTGTTACAAACTTCAGAAGGAAGCAAGCTGGATTACAAGCTATGGCATAGGACATCACAAACTGCAGCATAAGCACTGGTGTGTTTTATGGAATATGAGGTTGAGGTCAACAAGAAAGAAGTTACTGGACGGATACACAACACGATATGACAATACGCTATAACTCAGACTTATCATTAATTATTTAGTAATTGTAGAATTGAGCTGTATGTATATCATCCGCATTTCCCTGTTGACACACAGGGCATTGACAAGTGATCTCAGTTTGTGTCCGTCTGCTGCTTGTCTGCCTGTGGTATCCCATACCACGTTGTGTTCTTACATTTCAATTGTTGCTGTCCTTAAACAGATTTCTTAAGGAAAGACCTTTCATTATCTAATCTATGTTTAAATCATTTCACGTTACGCTTTTCCATGTTACTAAATGATAAATGGCCCTTAAATGTTCATAAAAAAATTGTACTTGCTATGATATTGGGCACTATCTTTTTCACTGAAAGCCTGTTACCACTGCAAAGATGTGGCGGATTGATGTTTCTGAGAAAAATAACAGGCACGCCAACTTTCAAGGTTAAAACATGGGGTGGCATGCCTGGCAAATCAAGCGAATTAAAAAACTCAATTAGATAATTGACAACCTCGTCTTGAATCATTACAGTATCGATAGGCTAATACATTGTCACTCCGCCTGGTAATTTGTCTTGGATGTTCGGATTCATGGCATACACATCCTTGTTTTTAGCTGCTAAGATAGCACCTTCACTGAGCCACTGATGATTTATGTAATTCTGTGTGATATTAGGGAAAAATTTGTCCCATATAATGAGTTGACATACTTTGAGTATTTTACCCATTGCAGAATCATTGTTGATATTGCATGTTGGTGTCTCAGTGATATGCATATTTAAAGGCAACTTCAGTGCTGAATGCGCTGTACGGCCACCATCCAAAAGAGTTGCGACAAATCCAGAAGATGCGATTGCCAGTGCAATATTATTTTGTGACCGTATGGATGCCAAAATAAGCGAAATGAGAAAGGTCTTGCCTGTGCCTCTGGGTGCATCTATGAAATACAATCCTCCGTGTTGTCTTGTAACGGCATGCATAATTGTGTCATATGCTATACGTTGTGCTTGAACCAATTTTGGAAAATTTGTTTAAACAAATGTACCTAATTCGGTGACATCAAAGAGTGTCTCTCGTTGCAACTCAAGATCGAAAAGGTTGTTTGCAGATCGTTCTGGTGGAGCCAGTCCCAGCTGAACCAGTGCTTTATTAATTATTGCCATCATATGTCCTCAATGCAAACCAATGCCTAATTATATACATTTGGTGTGAATTGAAGGTCCTGATCTTGCTCCGTTTCACGCCAGCGATGTAGGATGTCTTTACTCATGTAGTCTTTGAATTTTCCCGAAGCTCTTTTGGATTGGATGAGAAGCAAGTTGTTAATATTATTGCAAATAATGTGCGTATTTGCTGTGGTCGAGCAGTATTCGAAGCATCAGCGAGTGAAGTGTCCCAATGTGCATCATTCTCAAGAAGATTTAATTCTTGGCAACCTTCACAGTAAGTAGCACATACTTTACCATAAACTGTTCTCAAGTCCTAGAAGGATGTCGGTTCCCGTTTGTTGATTAAAAGTAATCGCAAGTAAAAGCAATCTGCATTTTTGGGATGAACATTGTAAAAATATATAATTGTATATGTGTGTGTATATATAATAAATATCTATATATACCGAGAAAAAGAGAAAGATAGACAGAGTGACAGACAGACAGACAGACAGACAGACAGACAGACAGACAGACAGACAGACAGACAGACAGACAGACAGACAGACAGACAGACAGACAGACAGACAGACAGACAGACAGACAGACAGACAGACAGACAGACAGACAGACAGACAGACAGACAGACAGACAGACAGACAGACAGACAGACAGACAGACAGACAGACAGACAGACAGACTGACTGACTGACAGACAGACAGACAGACAGACTGACTGACAGACATACAGAAGGAGAAAGAGAGAAATTTACATAACACATTTACCCTTTTGCACTTTGATAGAAGAAGCCCTTGACGCGTATGATGTCTCCTGGCCTCAGATTGCACGGAAGCTTTTTGGTGAAATCTTTTTGCTACAGAGATGCATTATGTAAGGTCACAATCTGTTTTAGCATTAGAAACATCCTATTATGGCATTGTGAGTATCAACTTTAGTATCAGAATCATGCTGTCACGACATCGTCAGTATCAACTTTAGCATTGGGAGAATGCTCTCATAACATCGTCAGTGTCAACTTTAGCATCAGAAACATGCGCTCACTACATCGTCAGTGTCAACTTTAGCATCAGAAACATGCTCTTATGACATCGTCAGTGTCAACTTTAGCATCAGAAATATGCTCTTATGACATCGACAGTGTCAACTTAAGCTTCAGAAACATGCTCTTATGACATCGTCAGTGTCAACTTTAGCGTCAGAAACATGCTCTCACTACATCGTTAGTGTCAACTTTAGCATCAGAAACCTGCTTTTATGACATCGTCATTGTCAACTTTCATAAGAAAAATACCATCACAACATCGTCATTGTCAACTTTCATAAGAAAAATGCCCTCACAACATCGTGAGTGTCAACTTCCATAAGAAAAATGCCCTCACAACAACGTCATTTTCAACTTAAGCATCAGAAACATGCTCCCACGACATCGTCATTGTCAACTTTAGCATCAAAAACATGCTCTCGCGACATCGTCATTATAACTTTAGCATTTTAAACATGCTCTAATGACATCGTCAATGTTAAGTTAGGCATCAGAAACATGCTCTCAAGACATCGTCAGTGTCAACTTTAGCATCAAAAACATGCTCTCACGACATCGTCATTATCAACTTTAGCATTTTAGTAATGCTATCATTACATCGTCAATGTTAACTTTTGCATCAGAATCATGCTCTCACAACATCGTTAGTGTCATCTCCATTTTTATCTGTAGCCGAAAATTATACTGATAAATGAATTATTCAAGACCCTGTACACCCTCCACTCGGAACGACGATGTCCACTGGTATCCGTGGAGCGCTGGAACACAAGCTGTTCCTTCCTGTGACTCTCAGCAGCAAGAAATCGAAGCTGATGATGGTGATGATGATGAGGATTAGATGTTGTGATGATCATGATTGCGATAATAAATTAATGTATGCAATAAATTAATCAATCAAGTGACGTCCCGCAGTTGGTTGCAATACATCTCCAATATTCTTCGCCCCAATCCTGGCTAAACGCACTCTCAGACAGTTTTTGATCCGTCACTGGATGTTACCTTCTGTCCTGTGTCGCAGTCTACTTCTTACTCTTTGACCCTTTTATTGTGTTGTGTTGGCGTACAGCTTTTTGTTTAATTTCTTGTTGACAACATCATCTGGCGAGATAGGATGGTCAATAAAAACATAACTATAGCAACAGGCGCCCCGTAGCGTTGATGGCATGAGGGAGGGTAATTTACTTACACACATAAAGAAGTCAAACACTGAGTGTTCAGCAATGTGTGTATTTGTTGCCCTCATAGACATAGGTTTTCCCACTGCAAAAGGGGTAATCCCTTCTTAAAAATAAACTTAAAGACGCTCTTGGTTAGCAATAATAAAATTGAAAAAAAATTATATTAGCTCGAGTTAGGGTGTTCTGGTGTGTGTGTGTATGAGAATGAGAGAGTGAGAGTGTGTGTGTGTGCGTGCGCGTGTATGTGTATACGCTCACCCGCGAGCATACACCTATGTATGTGTGTAACTGTGATCCAATTTGGTATTCGTTAACTACAATTCTGTTGACCATCTGGTAAGCAATGCACAAACGAATGCGGAAAAAAGTATGGACAGAGCAGAAATCATCAACGAGGTACAGATTGGGCTAGTGGATAATGACGAATCTCTGGCACTAACACGATTGCGTGACATAGAAGTAAAGCATTCTGAAGCATGTCTATGCAGCCTTCGTGGTCAGTATGGGAGACTATAACCAACCTCTCATGGGAACAAACACTAAAAGTGTCTTGGAGTGGCTACTACATCAGAGGACTTAGCATGCATATGCTGTGACGTTGACTGTAATGACATAACATACTTCTGTTGATGTCAAAATAAAATAAAGGATGCAAACGCAAGAAATATAAAATAGCCATACCAGTGGCTCGTTGATTTCGACCGACAAAAGAATGATTCCTCCGTTGATCTCCAAATAACGGACTTTCTCCACAGCAATGCGGTACTTGTAGGACGTATAGAAGCTTCCATTGACGTAGATCTGTAATTTCAATATTGCTTTTAACGAATAATAATGTTTCTACAGCAACCATCTTTACACTCTTTCAATTTTAACTAGTAATTTCGAAAAGTCAGTATTCTGTAGATGCATCTTATAGCTTCTTATTATTATTATTTCTTCTTCTTCTTCTTCTTCTTTTTCTTCTTTATTGGATCCGCTCTGCCCTTGGATTTCTGCTTTCTTACTTATCCCGAACAGCAACAAGTATGGCGTCAATCCTCAAGGAAAGTGTATCCCTCCCTCACCACCCCCCCCCCTTTTTCTCCTTTCCTTCCCCAATTATTCATAGGATTACTAATATCTAACAACAACTACATGGTCCCCGGATTTTATGTTCGTTGAAGAAATAGTCACGCCCAGAGCCTCACTGGAGCCTGAAGACATCTTAACCACGGCGTCTGTCAGTATGGAAATACTTCGCTGTCGATGAGATGAGGGAGACGGCGCTAGTATGGGCTTGTCTTGAATGCGGTGATGTCGAATCTTTACTCAGATTAACCCAGAGAAAGACATGTTACAATCGCGAAAATCGTGTGCAAGGATGTTTTTTTTTTTTTTTTTAAGTAAAACAAGATCTCCATCCAATTCAATAACGAGGGGATAGTTTCTTGGACGAAATGTTTCATTCCAAACATTTACTAATGAATGGTCATCATCATAAGCTATCACAATGTTATAAAAGAGAACTTGAGGTAAACATTAAATAGTTAGACTTAGACCATCAATATGCTGTCATAACTCCATGAGAAGACAGGAAGAGGATAAACGTTTTATTTTATCTGTTTAGTTTAAAGACGAACTGGCGTGGGCGATCATATTTCAACTCGTTACCTGAAATCTCGGTATGACACGACACAAAAGATCTGTGAAGAATCCTCTTTAGTTGTTTTATTGTATCTCTTCAATCATAAATCTTATGTTTTTTCCTGTTGTCACGACAGGGTCTAGCCGTTTTTATCTCACAGTATGCACAGAAAATGACTTCGTTAACTAACTGTCCATAATTCACAGCCATAGTTCACACTGATGATGTGTCATATGCAGGAACCCTTTTATGATCTCTAAAGACAATAATTTATTGCGAAACTGGCTAATGAAAGTAGAATATTATATATACAACAACGAGAAGAAGACAAAGTTCTTTGGGCATGTGGTGGGAAACGCAGCACTAGAGAATGTGACGACTGGAAAGATGAGGTAGAGGCAGCCAAAGAGAAATTATGGTGGATGGCTTAAGACAGTGTTATGGGGTAAAATTGTCAGTGCAATTGATTAGGGACACCAAACACTGAGGTCTGTGAAGATGCACAAACGCTCCAAGTCAGCTGACAGAGCACTTGACGACGATAATGATGACTGCAAAAAAGTATTCTTCCTTTTAGTAAACTGAGTTCTTCATGTCTGTCTATTTATTTTGTAATCATCATATTACAGTTTGATGTATTTTTTTTCCTTGGTACTTTTCTTAATTTCTAGATGATAGTGTTATATTGTGCTACAGGGGACACGGGAATCACATACCATGGCGATAGCAAAGACCCGGCCGCATTCAGACAGATCAAACAAGGATATGGCTGAAGTTTCTCTTCTCCAGAGCACAAAGCCTAAGCAGTCTTTCAGAGACCATATGTTGCCCATGCATCATGATTTTCCTCCCCCCACCCCCTGCCACCCCCACTCCCCACCCCTTCCCGGGCCTGCAATGCTCACTTCAAAGAAAAGGTAACACCAGTAAGTTTGAACATGGCGTGCAGAAGCTGGAATCGAACCAAGATATTTCGGGAGAGCAGGCAAAGGTGACAACTGATTACGAATTCAGCTGTAACATGGTACCCTAATCTACCCCTTTCCACACTGTCATAAAAAAATATAGATGCTGGCAACTGCAGAAATGTTGGTGTTGGCTCGTTTTACTTGTTTGACTTTTTACGTGCCTCAGTCAAGATGTAAAGTCTGGACACATGTACGTACATTCAAAACACGATGATAACGTTGATATCGTTTATTGTGGCACAACAATAAGTCGTCATTAGGTCGATGTCCACAGTTCTCCCTCGTCTTTGACACGGGCTCACAACAGTCTCCAACGACAAGACGACAGTTAAACAATGGCTGCAGTTACCTGCCAGTCATAACGTTTAATTCGCTCAGGTATTGGCATCTGAATCGTCATAACATAAATGTTCACAGAACACTAGACGTCATTCAGAATAAATTCTCAGGCGCTCGAGCTTTCCAAACACTGTACCTCCAGTTCACAATGACGTTCACCTAAGTCGCACCATCACACAACCCACCTCTCACACCATCAAACAACCTACCTCTCACACCATCAAATTACTTACCTCTCACACCATCAAACAACCTACCTCCAACACCATCAAACAACCTACCTCTCACACCATCAAACAACCTACCTCTCACAGCATCAAACAACCTACCTCTCACACCATCAAACAACCTACCTCTCACACCATCAAACAACCTACCTCTCACACCATCAAACAACCTACCTCTCACACCATCAAACCTACCTCTCACACCATCAAACAACCTACCTCTCACACCATCAAACAACCTACCTCTCACACCATCAAACAACCTACCTCTCACACCATCAAACAACCTACCTCTCACACCATCAAACAACCTACCTCTCACACCATCAAACAACCTACCTCTCAACACCATCAAACAACCTACCTCTCCACCATCAAACACCTACCTCTCACAACAACCTACCTCTCACACCATCAAACAACCTACCTCTCACACCATCAAACAACCTACCTCTCACACCATCAAACAACCTACCTCTCACACCATCAAACAACCTACCTCTCACACCATCAAACAACCTACCTCTCACACCATCAAACCTCAACCTCCTCTCACAGCATCAAACAACCTACCTCTCACACCATCAAAACCTACCTACCTCTCACCATCCATCAAACAACCTACCTCTCACACCATCAAACAACACACCTCACCTACTCTCACAGCATCAAACAACCTACCTCTCACACCATTAAACAACCTACCTCTCACACCATCAAACAACCTACCTCTCACAGCATCAAACAACCTACCTCTCACACCATCAAACCTACCTCTCACACCATCAAACAACCTACCTCTCACACCATCAAACAACCTACCTCTCACAGCATCAAACAACCTAACTCTAACACCATCAAACAACCTACCTCTCACAGCATCAAACAACCTACCTCTCACACCATCAAACAACCTACCTCTCACACCATCAAACAACCTACCTCACATCAAACAACCTACCTCTCAAACAACCTACCTCTCACACAGCATCAAACCTACCTACCTCTCACACCATCAACAACCTACCTCTCACAGCATCAAACAACACCTACCTCTCACACCATCAAACAACCTACCTCTCACAGCATCAAACAACCTACCTCTCACACCATCAAAACCTAAACAACTACTCTCACACACCATCAAACAACCTACCTCTCACAGCATCAAACAACCTACCTCTCACAGCATCAAACAACCTACCTCTCACAGCATCAAACCTACCTACCTCTCACAACCTACCTCATCAAACCTACCCTCTCACAGCATCAAACCCTACCTCTCACAGCATCAAACAACCTACCTCTCACAGCATCAAACAACCTACCTCTCACACCATCAAACAACCTACCTCTCCTCTCACACCATCAAAACCTACCTCTCACACCATCAAACAACTACCTCTCCAGCATCACCTACCTCTCACACCATCAAACCCTACCTCTCACACCATCAAACAACCTACCTCTCACAGCATCAAACAACCTACCTCTCACCATCAACCATCAAGCACACCTACCTCTCACAGCATCAAACCTACCTCTCACACCATCAAACAACCTACCTCTCACACAAACCTCTCACAGCATCAAACAACCTACCTCTCACACCATACCTCTCACACCATCAAACACCTACCTCTCACACCATCAAACAACCTACCCTCTCACACCATCAAACAACCTACCTCTCACACCATCAAACACCCTCACCTCTCACAGCATCAAACAACCTACCTCTCACAGCATCAAACAACCTACCTCTCACAGCATCAAACAACCTACCTCTCACACCATCAAACAACCTACCTCTCACACCATCAAACAACCTACCTCTCACAGCATCAAACAACCTACCTCTCACACCATCAAACAACCTACCTCTCACAGCATCAAACAACCTACCTCTCACAGCATCAAACAACCTACCTCTCACACCATCAAACAACCTCTCACACCTCAAAACCTCACACCATCAAACAACCTACCTCTCACACCATCAAACCTACCTCTCACACCATCAAACAACCTACCTCTCACAGCATCTCAACACCACCTCACACCATCAACAACCTACCTCTCACACCATCAAACAACCTACCTCTCACACATCAAACCTACCTCTCACAATCAAACACCTACCTCTCACACCATCAAAACAACCTACCTCTCACACCATCAATCAAAACCTACCTCTCACACCATCAACAAACCTACTCTCACACCATCAAACAACCTACCTCTCACACCATCAAACAACCTACCTCTCACACCATCAAACAACCTACCTCTCACACCATCAAACAAACCTACCTCTCACACATCATCAAATCAACCTACCTCTCACACCATCAAACAACCTACCTCTCACACCATCAACCATCAACAACCTACCTCTCACACCATCAAACAACCTACCTCTCACACCATCAAACAACAACCTACCACCATCAAACAACCTATCTCACACCATCAACAACCTACCTCTCACACCATCAAACAACCTACCTCTCAACAACCAACCTACCTCTCACACCATCAAACAACCTACCTCTCACACCACAAACAACCTACCTCTCACACCATCAAACAACCTACCTCTCACACCATCACCTCTCTCACACCATCAAACACCTACCTCTCACACCATCAAACACTACCTCTCACACCATCAAACAACCTACCTCTCACACCCTATCATACACAACAAACAACCTACCTCTCACACCATCAAACAACCTACCTCTCACACCATCAAACAACCTACCTCTCACACCATCAAACAAACAACCTCTCACACCATCAAACAACCTACCTCCTCTCACACCATCAAACAACCTACCTCTCACACATCAAACAACCTACCTCTCACACCATCAAAACTCACTCTACCTCTTCTCTCCTTTCAAACCTTCCGTTCCAATGCCACGATTTTACCCCAACCCCTGTTCTTAGAACACGGCAGAATCGAGACGTGCTTTTCTCCCTTTTCTCGTTTCCCTGGCCCTCACTGACCTTGTCCCCTCAATTGGGAACTCTCGGGGGTTTCCCTGGGAAATCACCTCATTACAGCAACCAATCTACTTAGCTATACGACTCACAACTCTCACCGCCTAGTTGTCCATTTCGTTATATCCTGTTGAATCTGTTCGGTATCGTGGATAGAATCCATTCCAGCCCCCCTGGCTTCATCTAAACAAAAAAGTAAAGGAGCTTTTCTACACCTTCATGCTATTAGGCATACAAGATCGGCAGTCGGAACGTGGCGGGTTATGAGGTCAAAATCACGCGGACCACCTTTACCTTAAAGGACTTTACGTGGTGTTCGTTTACGGTTGGGTTAAACTAGAAGCCAGGGTGATTTCTGAAAGAAAGAACGAAGTCCAACTCTGTCAGCCGACTCCCTTTCGATCCGCAGGCCAGCATCTAGCCGCTACATCACGGCGGCTCCTCAAACACGTCATTACCATCATAATATTATTAGACAAACATACACAGCCTGGTTACGGACATGTTTCTACAGCTTGACATTGCAATCATCGTCTTTCACCAAAAACTCATGTCTGTATTTGGGACTTACATCAAAGCAGCCATCACTTGCAATGAAAACAATCTCAAAGTACTGTCCAGGCTGGAACTGAAAACACCCAGGTACAGTCTCCGGCTCCTTCCAGCAGCCATCCTTGGTGTTGAGGACAACGGTCTGCTCGCTCTGACGAGGGTTGAAGTGCAGGGCAATTGTTTCCCCACACGGGTCAGCATTCAAGTTGATGTGAAAGCTGTTGATCAGTGCATGCAAAAACAGTTACTTTACAGGCTTGATATTGTAGGACAGCTGAAGCAAGTACGACATTTTACAACTCGAAAAATATGCTATGACTGTAGTCTTTGTCACTTAAGACGATAGGACAGAATCATTACAGGATGTATAGAGGCATGGACTGTCAGAAGGATAAGTGAAACATTATTTAGAAGTTGCATTCGTGGTTACATAGAAGACGATAACGTTAACGAGAGAGGAAAAAGGGCTTCGACTGGATTCCATCTATGATAGACCGACAGGACAGACAAACGGAGAGACGGACGTACAGATGAACAGGCAATGGGACAGACACACAGATATATAATAACTATCAAACTACCACTTCAACTCCACTGGTTCCACAAACATTATGATATATTTTATTCAATTCCATAAGCTTGTGACTATAAAGTTGTAACTTAGTGGGGCATAAAGAGTTACAGTACCAACTGCTAGGGACAGGAGGCGTTACAAATACATTATGTATGACGCAATACACATGAATGTTGGTAATCTGTATGCTAATAAATGCGTGTTACCCGATGAATGTTCCATAAAAACATAAAATGTTACATGTTACATGATAAATGCACACATTTTTATTTTATTTTTTTAATTTTAAGCATTATTATTATTATTACTTACCGTCATCTGTCTAGAATACACCTGATTCTCTGCTCCTTGCAAAGACCAACATTGCTAATATTTTTACATAATGGACTTTCAAGTAATGATAATTGCAAACATAAAAGGATAACTTACAAGTAATGATCGTTTCTAGTTTGTGAAGACATTGCTTATAAGTAACAGTCAGGGATACAATGCAAAATCAGAACTTGCAAGTAACGCGGGAACGTTGCAAACATAAAACCGAGGTCAGTGAATTACCTGCAGGCATCCTCTTGGACGTACAGTTGCACTCTCACAGCGTAGCCAACCCTTAGTCCTGAAGGAACTTCTCTTTTGTGTGGCACATCCTGGCAACAAGGTAACTTTGTTATAAACAAGAATTTACTGCACAAACAGTATTAAATGCATACTCTCTTCTACACCGGAGTCGCCGTGGTCTCGCAGTTAGACGCTCGTCTGCGAATCGGAGGGTGGTGGATTTGGTTCCTGACAGCCTGAATTTTTTCAAAAATGAATTTGGCCCTCGGGTCGACCTAGCCTTGAGTGGGTACCGGGTAAAGTCCTGGGAAGTTAAGTTGACAGGCATGATGCTGCCTAAATCACCAACCAAGTGCCGTTTGTTCTATAAAATATAGGTCTAGCCCTATATACCCAATACGCCTGAAAGGCTTAGAAAGTGTCCTTTTCTTTACTATACTTACCCTTTTCTACACATTCATCCTTGAACAATGTTTTCTGTTTTTCCCCCCACAAACTATACGGACTCGTATGTATGTTTTAATAAGGCCTTCTCCAATGTATGTGACAAGGCGCTCTCCCAGTCTGCTGTACAACGTTAGAGAACAAAAAATGTGTACATTTTCGGAGTGAAATGAAGAGCAGACCTAAATCTTTATTTTTGCGTTTGTGAAATAAGCTGTTTTGATGTGTACGTGTTATTAACTATACCTTCATAGTGTTCAGTGCCCCGAACTATCGAATTGTGATACTTCCAGTGGATATGTGAATGTGTTTAAATTTTCTTCGGATGCTTAGAAGAAAAATATGGCTAAAATCAGTTCCACGGAAAAAATTGGACACTTGGGATTACCAATGAAAAGTCTGTGAACATTTTGATCACGTCTGATTTTGTATCTGATAAATACGTGTAAGACAAATTAATACTGGAGACGGTCATGGTTCAACGCATCATAAACTTCTTGACCAGTTTAAAATAAATGGAGTAGATCAAATAGACCAGTGTTTCTCAACTTTTATATACCCGCAGCCCATCAGAACTATGGAATTTTGTTTACACCTGATAGGTAATTATACACAGAAACAAAACCGATGCACACGATAACACACTGGCTTTGCAGAAATCGTACAGACCCTACAGGAGCTATTGTCCTTATTTCCAATTCAGACTGGACTGCAAGTGACTAACTGTCGGGTGCAGTTTCATTACTGTTTTATGCGGCTAGACGAGATTTCAAGGATTTGAACCTGTTTGATTCTCATTGAACAACCGACTGACCTGGTTCCTAGAGAAAAACGTCAAACTAATGGAGGAACAGGCAGGTTTTCGACGTTGTAGATCAACAGAAGACCAAATTACATTTATTGCTCTACACATTGAAGATGCTTTCCAGGAAAAAAAGCACACTATTGCAGTCTGGGTGGATATGGAAAAGGCCTTCGACAAAGTGTGGAAAAATGGGCTGAAACAAAAGCTACTTTAAAGTGGAATATCCCATCACATGCTTGGGTGGATCGTAAAATATCTTGAAAATCGATCTGCAAGAGTCAAGATACAGGGTTTAAGGAGCAGATCAGTCTCAATGAAACATGGAGTTCCACAAGGCGGAGTTCTGTCCCCAATTCTTTTCCTAGTTTACATTAACGACATAAAATCAACCCTCTGTAATGGAGTTGAAGCTGTTATGTATGCCGATAATCTGGCGCTACTGAGTTCAGAGGAGGACACTAAAAAAAAAAGCACAGACACGGCTTCAAGAATCTCTCGGAACTCTAGAGAGGTGGTCCAATAGTTGGTACATGCCTGTAAATGGGGCCAAAACCACACACATTATTTTCAGTCTCTCTACCAAACCTCAGAAAGTTTCACTTACATATGGCAGCCAGGCACTGAAACATGATGACTCACCGTCATATTTAGGAGTAACCTTTGACCCAAGACTCACATGGAGAAAACAGAAAAGACACAGAGCAAGGGACTCAAGAGAACACAACTGATGAGGAAGTTAGCTGGAACAGACTGGGGGGGCAAACCGCAATGTCCTTAAGAGGACCTATACAGGCTATGTGAGGCCAACACTAGAAAATGGAATAGCTGCTTGGGGCACAGCAGCTAAATCAAATTTTCAGAAAGTCTCATAGATCCAAAACCATGCTCTCTGTATTATCACAGGGGCAATGCGCTCCACGCCCATATTAGATATGGAAACAATTACTGGTCTCCATGATCTGGAAGATAGAAGAGACACAAAGCTAATCACCCAGCTCTCCAAATACCACCACTTTAAAGAACAACCCATGCACAGCCGACTGCAGAAACCCCAGAAGGTTAGACTAAAGAGAACCTGTTTTTTTAGGAACGCAAATGCCAAGCTCGCTGTATTTAAACTCCCTCCCATAATACCAAATGTTCCACTTAAACCTTACAACGACTGCCCCCCTTGGCTTAGGGATAGCCTACCAACAGTCAGAACCACTGTAACAGGGATCTCTTCCAAATCATCAGTGAGCAGCACAGATATGAAATCAACTACAGAAGGAAAGATCAATAGACTTTATCCACACCAGAGTTGGATTCGAGTGTATACAGATGGTTCAGCCAAGAGAGCAGTAAGAGACGGAGGAGGATGAATATACATAGAATGCCCAAATGGTTTAAAAATCAACCAGGCTGTACCAACAGGTTCATATTCCTTTAATTACAGAGCAGAGGCAGAAGCACATCTAGCGGCATGTTCTTTCCTGAATGGACAACAGCACAACAAATATAGCAGAGTGGTCTTTCTGACTGATGCTGTGTCAGTTCTACAAGCAATTGTTAACCCAAAGGACACTCAGTACGTAGACTTGACGCAACAGCTGATTTACTTAGGCTCTTCAGTAGAACAATCTGTACTGCAGTGGATTCCAGGTCACTGTGGCTTGGAAGGCAATGAAATAGCGGACAGATTGGCCAGAAGCGGCAGTGACATGGTACAACCAAATAGCGACTTAACCCACCAAGAGATGAAAACATTAATACAAGCTAGTATCCAAGAAAGGTGGCTGGATACCCACACCAGATTTTCTCCCCAAGACTCACTTCATCGCCTCTCTATAGAGGGACAGTGTATTATATTCAGACTAAGGACAGGGCACAACAGATTTCGTCAACATATGTTCACATTTTTCGGTGTAGGAAATACGGAGATGTGTCCCTGCAGCGTGGAACCCGAAAATGCTGAGCATTTGCTCCAACACTGTCAACTGTATGCTGACAACAGAGACGCAATCTGGCCTGTTCCAACCACAATGAAGACAAAACTGAATGGTACACGAGAGGATATGGATTGCACGATAGCTTTCATAAAGGCTACCGGCCTCCTGATATAAGTTTTCTGACAGAAGAATCGAAGAAGAAGAAAAAGAAGATTTTCATTCTTGAGGTGTTGAATCCTATAGACGGCAATCGTGGAAGAGCAAAATCACTGACCCTACCCTGATAATGATTAGGCAGACAGTCCGTCGCAGTCTGTCTAGACTATCCCGCGGTTAACCAGTGGGTCGCGGCCTACACGTTGAAGAACACTGAAATATACCGAGCCATGTCACAGTTTCCTAATCAAACATGATACCTATATGAGAGGCACATTTTGATTCTCGCTAGTGCTGCGGCGTAATTGCTCTTTGCATGCAGAGATCCTTCTCTTGTGATCTGTAAGTGATGACTGGGGCAATAATGGAGTCATGAATATTTTTTAATGAAGTGACTCGATGTTCTTATGGTCCATGCAGTGTGGCGGTATGAGGATCCACTTTGTCTTTTGTTCTAATGCTAGGTGTCAGATGTTTCACTTCTCTAAGGCTGTTTTGATGTCGTCGTTCCATGTTTGCGAGGTCTTGCTCATGTTCTGTGTTCATTATATTTCTCCACGGTGGTTCTCTGTGCTAGCTGCCATCAGGACATTCTCGTCTTACAGCCAGCCCCTTTCCCCTGTTTCTCTTTATGGCTTGGCTGACTTTTTAGCATAGACTAATATTTTTTTCGCGGTGATGGAATGATCATCGTTTTTACATCTAGAGAAATACCTTTGTATCCATTTTAGCACACGTGGGTCATAGATTTCAAACTCCACCGTCGGTGGATGGAGACAAGTGTTTAGCCACTTAGGACAACATAAGTGCAAATCATGTCACTTTCAAGGAGCGAAAATAGGATATCATGGCGATATACCCGACACGCCACAATAGGAGAGAGTCGGTAACCTGATGACATAAAAACAAGACTACACAATGACTTACAATAGACTTGTTTCCACAGGCCATGGCAGGTTTACTGTAAGCAAACAACAACGTAGACACGGGTGAAATCGTCAATAGTAGCAGATGAGAACAATGTCGCTTTCTGACGTGAAGTGATCATCCTCGTTGGTTTTATACACAGACTGACAAGTCCTTGATTATCGGCGTGGGCCAGTTAATTATCCGGTTGACTTTCTCCACAGGTGGATTAAAATCAGCAATAGGTGCAGTTTGCATTTTGTTTTCAATGACATCAAAGACAAAAAGACATGTATCCGTTTTATTTGTTCGTCAAGTCACTTTTATAGAACTGATAAATTCGTACCTGTCTCTCTTAGACAATGAAAAATACTCATAACAATGGAGATAAATGTTTTATTTTTTTCTTACATTCGAATTACAATCGCATATCTCTCTTACACACCCACACCCACACAATACACACGCGCACGTGCACACACACACACAAACCTACGCACACGTATACAGAGCGAGAGAGAGAAGCTGACGTATACACCTCACACAACGATAGTCAGAAGGGTAGAGAGTGGGTGGAGGGAGCGCTAGCAAGATACAGAGATGACAGAGACAGAAATAAAGAGAAAAGGAAAGAGGGAGAAAAGTATTAGATGAAAAACTGAAGCGTGCAGAAAACAAAGTTACCAGAGGAATTATTGTGTCTGATTCTCCGTTGGCATTGCGGAAGGTTCAGAATGGACTAATGTGGCATAAGTGGATACCATGCATCAGTACGCCAACATTGCAGGAAATCACATGGAAATACAGTCCGGGATATGCAGGAGTGCGAGGAATGAAAGAGCGGATTTTCTTGCCACAAAAGCTGAAGCTACGGAACACTCCTACTAGACAAGGGAGATATTCTAAAGACCATATATGAAAGTCTTTTGGCAGAAGACACGAGATTAGATGAAATAACATAGGCAAGAATGTATGAACAAATTATTAAGGTTAGAACCAGCAAGGAGGGACGATGAGAGGAAGAGATCGGCGTGTGTATAATCAGTGTGCTACGGGAACAGTTAGCATCTAAACGCTACGTCATGGGCTGCGGAAGACGGAGCATCTATGGGTATGCCTGGTGTGCTATGATGTCGATTCGTAAATCAATAATCAGTAATGAAGCGTGTAGAATAGAAACAATCATCATCACTGAAAAAATTCTTTCAGCTAACTATAGCCTTGATGATCACAAAATGCCCTCAGTATAATCGTTACCGTTAATCGCAGCAAGGCCAGTGGCTCGAAATCTGGCGAATGTCCCCGCTGTGGCTGAGCTTTTTCCCAAAATCTTTGCGTACGATATGTTACCGTCTGGCATCAACATGGTGATGTTCGATAGATGTCTGTCAGTGTCCCTCTGCAAATTGCCAAAGTCTAACATATTTCCGATGAACCAACCGTAAGCTTGTCACTTAGTCGTTAAGGTAGCCGGCTGGTCTAATTAGCTCCCGCAGTGACAGTATATTTATTGAACTTCGAATCTCATAGTACTGCATAGTCACCATTTCGTCTTGTCCCTGTCCGAGAGTCCGAATAAGTTCAGCAGCAGAAAGTCGAGGCCAGGCGTCATGACCCAGGTCGGCCCACCCACCGAAATTGTTTAGGAGGTAATGGACCGAAACAATTGTCGACGATAGATCTTCTACTGATGATCGGTGGACTCCTGCTGTACATGCTCCTTTGTGGAAATCTCATTATTAGCAACACAAATATGTGAGCAGCACTCCTCCTTTATGTGGTGGGTCAACATTCGTGGTACCCATTGTGGACACAACTTCATACATTGTAGTTTCTTGCTCCCAACTTTTTTAACTCCCCGACTGACACAACGAATTCTTTCGCTTGTTAACGTATGCTTCGACGACGGTTCACCGGTATAGTTGCATCAATTGTGCTATTGTTTTCTCTTGCAACAACATGCACTTGACCTGGCCGTGAGATCTGTCGTGAATTCACTTCCCTCCGTAATATTAGACGCAGTCTGTCACTACTGGCCTCTACAGACATTTGTTACAGTATGCTGCCTGCATTCTTCCATCAGTGTCCGCTGGTCGACATCCTTCAAATGAGAGAAATTAAATCACTGTTCTTTGAGCACCCTTGGGCTGACCCAGTCATTTTCACAATTGTCAGAAACAGAACCTAGGCATCGTGGGAGAATAAACATGTTCTCTTTTATTGACTGGTCAGTGAATTACCAAGAGGAAATCATATTCAACACAAGCAATTACGCCTGGTGCCACAGGAATGGTTTCAAAAAGACTCCTTAAGGAAGCAAAAGTTAGGAATCATAATCTTGCCACCCACCTGGATGTGGTGGAGGGAAAGGAACGGTGTGTTTTCAGTTTAGGATATTGTTGTCTTCTGTTTGCTATACGTTTTTCTTTTTTTAATTTGCGTCTCTCACTGGCAGGTTTACTACTCGTGAACACTTAACACCAGTCTAACAGTGTGTTAGTTTACTAATGGAAAATGGAGGTGCAAGTACATGAACAACTTAATTACATCTTAGAACAGTTAACGGGTCTGCCTAGGTTGTTAGCATGTACCTGGTGCGCGTGCATGTGTGTGTTTGTGTGTGCGTGTGAGGGAGGGAGAACTAGTGCTCATTATAGGAAAAATGAGACTGGGGAGGGGGAAGATGTAACAGTAACATTTAAAAATAACAAATTAAAAAATGAGTTTACTTAAAAGATGAGCGTCACTTAGTTGCTCGTATATGCACCAGCAGTTAGGTAAAATAATGATAGGCACTTTAGACAAGCTTTGTTGTAAGTGAATATTTTGAAACGAGCTGTCTGACTTAAAGCTTGGAACAGAATAATCTACATCGATCCGCAAAGAAATGACATTTATTTCAAGTTGCACACCAAATATGGCACTAATAAGTCATGACAGTGATACATCTGACGAGACGTCATTAAGAGGATTGAAAGTAAGTAAGAATACGAATTACAAGAAGATAAGAAAGATTTCAGGCGGTGTAGAGAAACCGACAACAACATGGTCAGTATTCAAGCCATCTTTGAGAAGTGCAGAAAGCAGAAAGTGCAATGTAAATCCTAATATTTGCCCCCATATTAAGGCATTTAACTGCGATTTTCTTCTTCTTCCTTTCCTCCTCCTCCTTCCTCTTCTTCTTCTTCTTCTTCTTCTTCTTCTTCTTCTTCTTCTTCTTCTTCTTCTTCTTCTTCTTCTTCTTCTTCTTCTTCTTCTTCTTCTTTTTCTTCTTCTGTCGTCTCACTGATACCAGGTTGTAGCCCAGTGTCGTGGTTTTCTGTACGTGTCGTGCGCTTCTTGGATGGCTTGGGTGATAGTGTATTCATGTTTTTGCAAGTTTCTGCTACACCATTTATCCATATCTTTCTTGGTCTTCCTCTCACCTTCCTCTCAGATGTTCTACTGTAAAAGGTCGCATATGCTGCTCTGTATTCAACATGTCTTGTGAAGTAACAACGAGTTACACCTCTGCCGGTTTGCTGGGCCCGTCGCGTGGCGGGGCAAGAGAAAATTTGACTTTGTAGACTGTGATCAGTATCACAAAATGTGAAACATCATAAGAGATACTAACCTGCGAGCTCTCTTATTCTTCATCTTCTTAACGTTCACCGTCTGCAGACTCCGGTTGAAAGTTCTAGTTGTTCGTCCACTTATGAACTCTGACACTTATGGACTCTGACACTTGTGAACTCTGACACTTATGGACTCTGACACTTATGGACTCTGACACTTGTGAACTCTGACACTTATGGACTCTGACACTTGTGAAATCTGACACTTATGGACTCTGACACTTGTGAACTCTGACACTTATGGACTCTGACACTTGTGAAATCTGACACTTATTAACTCTGACACTTATGAACTCTGACACTTATGGACTCTGACACTTATGGACTCTGACACTTATGGACTCTGACACTTATGGACTCTGACACTTATGGACTCTCACACTTATGGACTCTCACACTTATGGACTCTGACACTTATGAACTCTGACACTTATGGACTCTGACACTTATGGACTCTGACACTTGTGAACTCTGACACTTAAGGACTCTGACACTTGTGAAATCTGACACTTATGGACTCTGACACTTATGGACTCTGACACTTGTGAACTCTGACACTTATGGACTCTGACACTTATGGACTCTGACACTTATGAACTCTGACACTTATTAACTCTGACACTTATGGACTCTGACACTTATGGACTCTGACACTTATGGACTCTGACACTTATGGAAAATTGTCTTGAGTTTGAATCCGTTCCATTGCGGATTTCTTTGAAGGGACCTTGACCTCCTGCCTGGTCGACTCAACCCAAAATGGGTAACAACACACGTGTTGTGAAATGTGAAATAGCCAGCCTAGCATGGACCAGATTTTATCTTGTGACAATTTGTCTCTCAAAATATGGGTCTGTAAGGTGTGGTCAGTCGGCTCTGTGGCTAAGTCGATGCGAACGCTTCGTAATGCCGGGATGCCGGGTTCGATCCCAGCTGCGGGCCACGCGCCTTGCGTTGGTTTCGACAGTGGTATCAAGAAAGCCGACCGTCCAGCAGCAATGGCAAACTACTGGACGTAAATTTGCCTAGAGAAACCACACAACAGCCAGGGACTGTTTAGGTTGGTTCTGCAAAGTCCTGTAAAGGATACGCAACTAAAAAAAAAAAAAGAAAAAGAAGGTGTGGTCACGCCTGGCACTGCAGACAGCAGTCTCGGGGCAGCTAGCTCTCCTAGGAGGGTGACCAGTGAACATTAGTAGCCTGCTGCTGTCCCCCACCTCCTCGTGGTGCAGACTGGAAACTGTATTCGTTCGGACACAGGCTAAATGTTAAATGGCCACCTGGAGAGAAGTGGGCCCCGCCAGGGTTAAAATACTGCCCGAGACGCACCACGCTGTTGACAAATAGATCGGATACAACACCGACTCGGTCGTCACCCGGGCCTACTACTGTATGCATTAAAATATTTATTGGAGGAGGGCAGGGAAAGAGGGGTTAATGCATACAGGTTACAGTATATCGCCCTTTTGCAGATTAACACGACACTCCCTGCGCCTTTGACAATATCCGACTATCAGAGCGAATGTATGCCTTTGTTGCTTATTTTTATTAGCGTTTCCAGTCATATATTACTGCTTAATACAGATGTTAATTGAAACCATCACAGCAAAGACACCCACACGTTTGTTGTAAACAAGTCAAGACACATTTAGCACCAGTCAATCCTGATCACCCCAGTTCGTAGAGCGGGAGGGGAGATTACGGCGACGAGAATTACAGCCACAACACATTGACTGCGGAAATCACGGCTAGACTAGACACTTTCTCCGGGAGCATGGGTTCGAATCTGCACAGATTCGTTATAAATGATCTAGGTTGACAGTTTCACACAGCCTTAAATGGGTATCATAAAATACCCTACAAGTTAAAGGCAGTCTTTCTGACATGGACCACATCATTCTTGGAGTGCAGATTAGTCTTTCAATATTACGATTCTAGCCCCATAGTCCCAGTGCAACAACTTTACTTCATTGTTCTTGAATTTGCCAAATAACAGCAAACGCGGAGATGCACCACAAACATTTCATGTAAAAGCACGTTTCGACTGCTCACGGCAATAGTGAGTGACTGACTTTTGACCCCACTAGGACAGAACACACTGAGCGAATAACACCCGGTGACACAAAGTACCACCATTCGGATGAGGATCACACCTGGAGAGATCCCAGAAACCCCGTTCAACCAAATCGTTAGGTTATATTAGGGTGGGGCTTTAGAATAACGAAAAATTCGCCACATCTGGGGACGGAGACTATGGAATAAAGAACAAAAGTAAATACCACTTTTGCGGGCCACTGTCAAAAGTGGACCTTAACGGCTAGACTCGAGAGGTTTACCACAAGCACTGGAATGCTTGGTATGTCATACAGAGACCACGTAATAAATGACGAGGTTTGCCAAGTAATTACCTGACAAACTGGCAGCTCTTCTAACTATACAAGGCTCAGTAGAGGAAAAGAGGAGAAGAGGAAGACCAAGAAACACCTGGTTACAGAACGTGACGGACTGGACAGTGTTAGGCATGCAAAAAGTAAATCCTTTTCATCTGACCGTTGAAGGTCGGGGGGGGGGGGGGGGGGGCTGATCGGACAGTTAACAGCAACTGTTACCCAGCGACAGGCAGTGTTGTAGAACGATAATGATGGTGATTCGTCTGCGGGCCATCAGTTCCAGCACCTATGAGGAAGACTTTTATTCTAAATGCCAGTTGACTACCTCTCTACCAGACATAATAATGACAAAGAAATGCATGAGAAGTAAAAGTGGCCGGCGTTACTAAATCAAAAATCGGATGCCGACTGACCGACAAAAATATGAAGTTCGCACGTGTCGTATCAAAGTCACATGATAACCCCCTTCATCCTCCTTTCCCCCTCAAGATATGCCCTCCAGCGTTGGTACAACTAGAATGTAAGTTATGCATTCAAGTGTGGGTACAACTAGTCTGTAAGATATGCCCTCAAGTGTGGGTACATCTAGACTGTAAGATATGCCCTCAAGTGTGGGTACATCTAGACTGTAAGATATGCCCTCAAGTGTGGGTACATCTAGACTGTAAGATATGCCCTCAAGTGTGGGTACAACTAGGCTGTAAGATATGCCCTCAAGCGTGGGTACAACTAGACTGTAAGATATGCCCTCAAGCGTGGGTACAACTAGACTGTAAGATATGCCCTCAAGCGTGGGTACAACTAGACTGTAAGATATGCCCTCAGGTGTGGGTACAACTAGAATGTAACATTTCCCTCAAGCGTGGGTACAACTAGACTGTAAGATATGCCCTCAGATGTGGGTACAACTAGAATGTAACATTTCCCTCAAGCGTGGGTACAACTAGAATGGCGAAACTCCGTAAGCTAACACAAAGACAACGTAGCAGATAAAACATCCAGCAAGCCACCTCAACAAGACAATAATTACACATGTTTGCCATCTAAAACATATTTGGTGATGCAGTTTTGTTTCTGTTGTCATTTGAGCATCTTGGTAACTTTTTTTTTCTGTCCAAGAAATTCCAAGGATTCTTCTGTGTTTTATTCAAATTGCTTACAATTCATTGGACAGTCATAAATAGCAACCAAGATGTTTTGACAGAGGCAAAGTCTTAAAAACAACATATCAAAAACATCAGAAGGACAGTCATCAATTTTTTGTAGCATGTTATGAGAGGGAAGAAAGTGGAACACGTTGTGATCACTGGGAAATATGAGGCGCGTTGTTTAAGTAAGTCATTGTGTCAAATTAAAAAAAAAAAAAATTACATTTATTTTTAAACATAGTCACCATTGACTTCAACATATTTTTATTATCGTGGCAATAAGTTCTTAAATCCAATGTCGTAGCAGTCCGCCCCCAGTGTCTTAAACCATTCATTAACGTCTGTCTACAGTTCAGTATCAGTTTCAAACCGCTGGGTTGCCAGACACTTCTTTAGGTGCATGAAAAAGTGGTAATCGCTTGGCGCCAGATCGGGGGCTGTAGGGCGGGTGGTCCACAATTTCCCAGTGAAAGTTTCGCAATAGTTGAGCAGTTCTATTCTAAGGATGCTAACTACCCCAGACCTCTGAAGTGATGCTTGCCACCCTGCACGAAGCATGCCTGTCGTTACCTTTCTCAACATGCTCTGTGAGTCAGTGACAATCACCGCATGTGTGTACAGCTAATTCTCAAGCCAGTGGAAGGCAGCAGAGACTGCCTCCACCTCCATTCCCAAACTAGAAGTTGTGATATCATATACAAGGCTTTGCTGCACTAAGCGACGTGTTGTGATCACTGGAAAGATCTGTGGAAGGAGGAATAGAGTGAGACAACGAGCGACGATTCTTGACATTATTGTTGCATGGCATGGAGGGGTGTCAGCACACGAAGTGATATATGCTGCAGGAGATCGCGGATTGTAGGGAGGCATGATCGCCCACGCCAGTCGGCAAGGCATTTAATGATGATAATGAAATTGCTATCAAAAGAAAAATTGTTTATAAAAGCCTATCCCAGAATACACCGGATTAAATCTCTCGGTTGATTCAATATAATGCTAAGAACAGCAGGGGATTAAATTTGTTAGATAAACTTAAAAATAAATTTGGACAAAACTCCGCTGCTTTTTTAAAGAACTATGTTTAACTCGACCTGAACAATAAAATGAATTTCTACTCACTTAACCGCAAGCGTTTTCAATTTATGCAAAAAATATTACTAAATGTCAGCAGACATGAAGTTTATGTATCATAATGCATTATTACTTCATAATAATATACGGAGTATTCGTCTGTATATATAAGTACTAAGTCTAGCAGGCAACTTATCACTTTCCGTCGTTTTTAGGATGAAATTTTTCGTTATATGAAGCCCCCTACTCTGGCTTTTGCCAGGGGCCGCAATATAGACCGGCCATAAATATGGCCTGATGGTTGAGACTGAACTCGGTTTCTGACACCTCTCCACGGTGATCCTCATCCACATGGTGGCACATTGTGTCATGGGGTGTTTATCGCTTGTGTGATGTCCTGGTGGGGTAGAAAGTGTCAGTTAGCGGGCAGCTGTCGATCTTAGTGGAACTTAGTTTTGCCTCAGGTTCGACCTTTTGGCTAAGATCAAAGTGTAGCTTTGCTGCACTGGGTCTGGCCAAGATGTCCGGGATCGGTCACAGGTAAAACCCAATCGGCAATGCCATCTCAAAAAATCTGCCTGGCGGTTTCCCTGTTCAGTCTGGATTACGGACGCAATATCCTCTGGGTAGTCGGACGGCCAAGCTGGGCATCTTGGAGACCGACCCGGAAAAAAGGTTCCGGCAACTGGTCTGCTATGACTGTAAAGTTCATTACGTGAGTGACAGTCTCTGCCACATTAGCATTAATCAGCATATCCTTTACAGAACCTCTCTTTCTCTCTCTCTCTCTCTCTCTCTCTCTCTCTCTCTCTCTCTATCTTTAGCCATTTCTCCAGCCCAGTGTGCATTAATAGCCAGTGCCCATTCAATCTCCTTGTCCACCTTCGCTGAGGTCAACCTCTGCCTCGTTTTCCGGGAACTGCGTCCTTCATCACCGTTGTCTCCAGATCACCATGGCGCTTGTCCAGAATACCTCAACTTTCGGAACAGGATCTTGTTTACGAGACAGTTGTTCTTGATGTTCATGTCATGCAGGATGTCGACATTTTGTTCTTCCTCTTAGTTCACGTATTCTTAAAGACTTTCTGCAGCATTTCAGCTGAAAAGCTCTGATTGTCTTCTTCAGAGACTGAGTGAGAGTCCACGACTCACGTCCATCAGTTGCACAGGAACTACCTCTGTTGGCAGTGGTGAGACGTCGCCAGCTAGCGTAGACTGGGCACGTAGTGAAACATGATTTGATTGCAAAGACTGTGCTTCAAGGAAGGGAGGGGGAGGGGGTGGTAGTTAAGGATGAGGAGGGCAAAAAAGTAATGGATTGACAACATCAAGAAATAAGCAGGACCAAGTTACCACATATTTATTCATCAAGCGGAAGTCAGAGAAATAGGGGCGGGTTTTACGTGCTAAGGCTATCATCAGTACACCTCCACGACGGTAAGGGGTGGACGGTTATGTTATGTTGCAGGAAAGATGCATGATTTCAAAATGTTCACTAAAACTTGCATACATAAATTATTCCATAGGTGCTTCATGCTGTTTAGCCTCTGCGTTGCTGAAGCAAGAGTTTTTCTGGCTTAATCTACATAAAAACGTTAATACACTTTCATTATGAGGCTGGTTTTCTTTCAAACGTCTCCTTCCTTGCTGTGTTTAGCCTCTTTCAAACTGCTACAGGCATGTCACTGTATGCTTCCAAAGAAGTCATCTGCTGGTGATTGTAAGAGTGTGTGCTCATGATTGGGTGTTTGTGCGGGAGTGGGTATTCGTAAGTATGTGTGTGAGTGTGTGTGTGTGTGTGCGTTTGTGTATGTATGAGTATGACAGTATGTGTGAATACATGTATAAGTCTGAATGTCTGAATGTTTACCCTAATTGAGGAACAGAAAAACAAACTGAGCAGTTATCATCGAGACAGATCAAAGTCATCATATTGTTAGAACAATCAGACGTAGATGATGATATCAGGAGGAGAGTGGGCACAGAACCAATACTCAACAAATCAAATGGTTCGGGCATGTAATAAGATTGGCATCAGACAGGGCACCACAGAGAGAAATGTTATACAGATACAACGGTAACAGATCCAGGGGTCGACCATGTAAAAGATAACAGAGACACTGAAAAGTACGTGATACGAAGCGAACAGTAGGGTCCGTTTCAGAGTTCTCTTCCTGCCCTGACGCCGCGAGACATTCAAAGACTAGAGAAAAGAAGAAGAGAAAGTAGACAGTCAGGGGTATTTGACAAGTTAGGAAAAGGGCTGGACTCGAGGCAAGATTAATGGGAGGAGAGCAATAGAAAGTTGAAGAGATATATGTCTGGGTGGACTGACCCGTCGGATGAAGCGGGACAAAAACACTGACCTGATCCGTGTTTCTGGTGATCGTGTGAGATGACGATACATGAGAGTCTACGCTTTCCGGCACGGCATATAATGGTGATGATGTGTATGTATGAATATTATTATATGGACATGCGTGAGTGCGTATGCTTGGGTAAACAAGAGTGTGACGATGTATGTTATTTTGTGAGTGTGTGTATGTGTGTGGATGTATAAGTGTGGGAGTATGTAAGTGGATGTATGCGAATGCATGTATGTGTATTATGAGTGTAAGTGTATGGCTGGGCATGATCATGCATGTATGTGAATATATGCGTATGATATGTACATGTATATACATCGGTGTGTTTATATAGGTAAGCATGCAAGTCT
>CAJHNH020000151.1:164508-184508 GCA_905116865.2 Candidula unifasciata
TTTTTATTAAGAATGTCGTAAGTGCATGCAATTCGGTAGCTTTAGGTACATAACCCCGGAAGCGCTTTTACATATGTAACTGCAAACCGAAGGATAAGAGTCCCGTATCTGAATTCGCATGAATCAAATGTTGTCCATTTCGCTACTGAAACCCCGTACATTACTGTTGTTGTTGTTGTCGTTGTTGTTGTTGTTGTTGTTATTATTATTATTATTATTATTATTATTATTATTATTATATTAATTACAATTACTAATACTACTGCTGCTGCAGCTGCTACTAATACTATTGCATTTGTATTATTATTATTATTATTATTATTATTATTATTATTATTATTATTATTATCAAAGACTGTGACAGTGGAAGGGAAGTAATACAAGTAAAACTGGAAGAAGTGAAGCCTCACTCCCAGCGTCAGTGGGCGTGGTGACACTGGTTGTGACCGTGGATCCGAGTACACATGAAGTTAGTGACTCGCCCTTGGTAAACGCCACGCACTTGCGAGCTGAGATGCTTGAGAAAAGACACCAACCACACCAGCTGGGATTCAGTGAATAATGATACAATCAGACATATAGTGGTAACGATACCTTGTACCTGATTGATCGAGAAAAAGCAGATCAAGTTGTTTGGCCTTGCTATACTAATTGGACAGCACGATGACCTGGCTAGTCCACCAACCTGCTACCTGCTGCACTTCATTGGTCCGGTGATGACCTGGCCGGTCCACCAACCTGCTACCTGCTGCACTTCATTGGTCCGGTGATGACCTGGCTGGTCTACCAACCTGCTACCTGCTGCACTTCATTGGTCCGGTGATGACCTGGCCGGTCCACCAACCTGCTACCTGCTGCACTTCATTGGTCCGGTGATGACCTGGCCGGTCCACCAACCTGCTACCTGCTGCACTTCATTGGTCCAGTGATGACCTGGTCGGCCCAACAACCTGCTACCTGCTGCACTTCATTGGTCCGGTGATGACCTGGCCGGTCCACCAACCTGCTACCTGCTGCACTTCATTGGTCCGGTGATGACCTGGCCGGTACACCAACCTGCTACCTACTGCACTTCATTGGTCCGGTGATGACCTGGCCGGTCCACCAACCTGCTACCTACTGCACCTCAATGGGCCGGTGACAAGACAATGACAGCTGGTATATCTGTTGCTGAGGGGGAAAGGAAATGGTGTAGTGACGTGACGCTTACTTACGTATCCGAAGATCAGGAGTTCATATCTAAAAGCAGCTGGACTTTTTTTTTTAATAGCTGGTTTCTAGGTCGACATAGTCTTACATGGGTATTAGAAACGTCAAGGAAAGTAAATGCGACCTGCAATATGTTGACCACATCACCCCCTGTGTGTCGACTGGTTTATAAACTAAAGTGTCACATAATATGCTCAATACAGCTGCGCGCATGGCAAGGGTTCTTGGCCACTGTTGCTGAGATAAGGGATATGGTAATAAGAGAGGTCACGTTGTTGTTTCAACCCGGGATAGAAAATATGATTATGTCCCTTGCATATGTTTAAAAAGAACCAAGACAGTATACGCAGCTGCACCTTTTGTCAATTTTACACACACACACACATACACGCACACACACACACACACACACACACACACACACACACCCACGCACGCACACACACACACATACACACAAAGCAAAGATCCCTTTTCCCACCTTCAGGCGTATCGGGTATTTGGGAAAAGCGCCTACATTTTTACGGAACATCGGCACTAGCTGGGCAATGTGATCAGTATTATGCCGGCCGTCTTTACTTCCCTAGGACAGACATCCTGGTACCCATTTTAGGCTGGGTCGACCTGCGACGCCCCATACCATGATAAAAATCCATGCAGTCAGCAGTGAGTTTCGATCACGGTACGTTGGAATTACGAGTCGGACTCGCAACACCTAAGCCACAGACGCTGCCACACCCACACTTACACACATACACACACAAATATATATATTATAAACATGCACGCATACACATTACCATGGAAACACATACACACATATACATATATATATATATATATATATATATATATATATATATATATATATATGCACACACACACACACACAGACACACACATTCACCAATATATACTTGACATGCAGGCGCTGTTAAGTACCGTCCTACTGTAGAAAACCAGGAATCCACACCCGCACATGACCTCAGCTAGCAGCTGGCTGGTGTAGACGTCACATGTGCCTTGATTACTGCTTCTTTAGAAGATGGATACGGTATATGTGATCCGCCCTTTAGGTCTGCTATCCAGACTGATATTTGTATCTGACAACAATCAGAACTGTCCTCATCAACTAATATGAGATCAATTAAACCAGCCAACGAGAAAATAATACCAACTAAGAAGTCAAACATTTAATAGAAGAACACGTAAATACAACATGAAGATCATTGCAAACAAAACTGAAACAATCACAGTCAGTGGATTTGCTGGCCCATTACACATACAGTTGAATGGTTCTGGTCGAGTTGAGTTGAGTTGAATCAAAAATTGGCATCACAGCACTCAGGGCATTCCCATGCATGCTCCATCCTCACCTTCGGCAGCCAGCGCAGAGTTCCAATACTGATAGTACCGGTCACAATCTGGTTAAATGTCCGTCTTGCCTTTCCTCGAGGGTCTAGCCTCACAGGTGAACAGGGCGCACTCAGGTGGTAAGTCCTCAGGCCTGGTAAACCTTTCTACTAGGGCTGTACCGAATAGTGATTTTCACTTTTCGGCCAAATACGAACAGCGGGACTAACTATTCGGCCGAATACGAATACGAATAGTGTATCATCATCATCAGGTGCCTTGCCGACTGACGTGGGCGGTTATTTCTCGCCACAATCTGGATCTTCAGCAGCATGTATCAGTTCGTGTGCTGACACATCTTCATGCCATGCAACAAGACTGTCAAGAATCTTCTCTCGTTGTCTTCTTCTATCCCTCCTTCCACAGATCTTTCCAGTGGTCACAACATGTTCTATTTTCCCTCTTCTCATAACATGGCCGAAAAATGGTAACAACTATTCGTATTCGGCCCGACCGCAAGTATTCGGCCGAATTCCGAATAGTTATAAGGTCCACTATTCGGCCCCGAAGCGAATACGAAGCAAATATTCGGTACAGCCCTACTTTCTACAGTCAAGACCGTTGTACGTGACCGATAAGGCAGATCCTTCAAGAGGTAATCCCGTTAACTTCGCGGTCCTGGGACAAAACACAACGGATCTCGAATAGACAACCTCGACACAAAACACCACGGATCTAGAATAGACAACCTCGATACAAAACACAACGGATCTCGAATAGACAACCTCGACACAAAACACCACGGATCTAGAATAGACAACCTCGATACAAAACACCACGGATCTAGAATAGACAACCTCGACACAAAACACCACGGATCTCGAATAGACAACCTCGACACAAAACACCACGGATCTAGAATAGACAACCTCGATACAAAACACCACGGATCTAGAATAGACAACCTCGACACAAAACACAACGGATCTCGAATAGACAACCTCGATACAAAACACCACGGATCTAGAATAGACAACCTCGACACAAAACACAACGGATCTAGAATAGACAACCTCGACACAAAACACCACGGATCTAGAATAGACAACCTCGACACAAAACACCACGGATCTAGAATAGACAACCTCGACACAAAACACCACGGATCTAGAATAGACAACCTCGACACAAAACACAACGGATCTAGAATAGACAACCTCGATACAAAACACCACGGATCTAGAATAGACAACCTCGACACAAAACACCACGGATCTAGAATAGACAACCTCGACACAAAACACCACGGATCTAGAATAGACAACCTCGACACAAAACACCACGGATCTACAATAGACAACCTCTACACAAAACACCACGGATCTAGAATAGACAACCTCTACACAAAACACCACGGATCTAGAATAGACAACCTCGATACAAAACACAACGGATCTAGAATAGACAACCTCGACACAAAACACAACGGATCTAGAATAGACAACCTCGACACAAAACACCACGGATCTCGAATAGACAACCTCGACACAAAACACCACGGATCTAGAATAGACAACCTCGATACAAAACACCACGGATCTAGAATAGACAACCTCGACACAAAACACAACGGATCTCGAATAGACAACCTCGACACAAAACACCACGGATCTAGAATAGACAACCTCGACACAAAACACCACGGATCTAGAATAGACAACCTCGACACAAAACACCACGGATCTACAATAGACAACCTCGACACAAAACACCACGGATCTAGAATAGACAACCTCTACACAAAACACCACGGATCTAGAATAGACAACCTCGACACAAAACACAACGGATCTAGAATAGACAACCTCGATACAAAACACCACGGATCTAGAATAGACAACCTCGACACAAAACACCACGGATCTAGAATAGACAACCTCGATACAAAACACCACGGATCTAGAATAGACAACCTCGATACAAAACACCACGGATCTAGAATAGACAACCTCGATACAAAACACCACGGATCTAGAATAGACAACCTCGATACAAAACACCACGGATCTAGAATAGACAACCTCGATACAAAACAATACGGATCTACAATAGACAACCTCGATACAAAACAATACGGATCTACAATAGACAACCTCGATACAAAACACAACGGATCTAGAATAGACAACCTCGATACAAAAATACCCCAAGCCTAAAGTGGTTGAAAAGCTGAAAGCGGTTCTGTGCGGAAACAAGTTAGGCAGTGGAAGTACTTAGGACGTGTGATCGCAGAAGATGGCAGAATTGACAGAGACTAGAAACCAGATGTCAGAAAACAAGTGCACGTGTATACCAACTGTCACTATTTTTATAGCATCCAAATAGAAATATGAGTGCACCGAAACAAACTATAGACAGCATATTCATTCCAATATTGAGCTGCCAGTATCACACATGGACATTTTCTAGAGCCCATGTACGTAAAATCACCACCTGCTACATGATATGCCTGAGAAAAGCCGCCAACCTAACCATCGGAGTTGGAGTGAATAATGAAATTATCAGACAGATTGTGGAAAGGACACCTTGCACTAGATTCATAGAGAAACCGCAGATCAAATGCTTCGGCCATCTCGTTAGAATGCAGCAACATCAAATACAAGCACTACATCTCAGATGATCAGCTACAAGAGCAAGAGGACGGCCACTAAAGCAATTGATCGACAACATTAAAAACCCTTTACGCTTTCACGGCTCTGCACAACTTAGTGGAATATTGATGCGGGATAAGGCAGACGTGGTTAGGGTCTTGTGGGAGAACGTGTACAGTTCGGAGGAGCAAATGGATCACCACAGCCTGGTGAGAGTGATGCAGCGGGGAGTGACGAGGGGATCTTGCCGATACTCGACGCTCAGAGGAAAGGCGAGACGGACGAATAATCAGAATGCTACTGTCACCATTGGTATTGGAACTGGCGGCTAAAGATGGAACATGGCGATTATGGGAATGCCCCGAGTGTTGTGATGTCCCTTCTTGAATCAGCTCAAAGACATGATAATAGCGATTACCAACCAGCGTGAATTATATCGCAAAGTATCCCTCCCCACGTCACCTAATGGCAAAAGTGGTCTATGATGATAATGGTGATGATGAACTTGCTGCAGGAGATCGTGGATTATGGAGAGGCATGATCGCCCACGCCGGTCGGCAAGGCACATGATGATGATGATGATGATGATGATGATGATGATGATGATGATGATGATGATGATGATGATGATGATGATGATGATGATGATGATGATGATGATGAAAGAACAAACTACAAAAGCATTATCAACCAATAGATAAGGAAAACTTATTAAACCAATCAACATACTCGTATAAACAAACTAAGAAGTAAAACATTTAGTAAAACAAAGAACACAAAAGCTACAAGTATCATCCACCAATATGTGGGGGCAAAATAATAAAACAAGCAAAACACAGCACGATTCAACAGATCTATCACCAAAAACAGATTCTCACAAGCATCGATTTCTTGCCATCACAGTGATATCGCACGGAATGGCTAAACTCTCTGTCATTGGTTAAAATGTGTCGCAACGACTAGTCGTGCGTTACAAGAGAGCGCGGACGGAGCGAAGTTACAAGTAGCCGCGGATTTCTACAAGTGAGCGATTACACGCTCCAACTGTTCATAGTCTACGCATAAACTCGCGTTTACAGTAGATTTACCGGCTATGTCCCTGTGACAGTAGACTGCTGTTGGATTAATTTATAAACGTAAGTTGGCTTTACTGTTGTATTTTGTGTATTTTCTCGGTGTTCTCTTGTGTGCGTTGATTTGATACCGGCGAATTTCTATGTCAGTGCAGAAATGACAGCATCTCCTGAATATCGATTTGCTTACACAGTTCCAGCCGTCTGAGGCTTGGCAAGTGCAGCAGACAAGGCCAGTGGTGTGTTTAATAGCATCTTGTCTTTGCTTGTTTGCTTTAGAATAAGTTGGTAGACATTCTCCTCTCACATAGCTAACCTTCTGTTTTATTTGGTTTTTTTTCAAAGATGTGTTTCAGTGTTAAGTTTCTGGCGACTATTGATCAAAATGCATTGCTCCGATGATTACTCATAATGACTGACATCGTTACGATGAATACTGTTATAATCTCATGCGGTGTCTTCTGCAAGTCTGGCACTCGGGTGTCAGTGACTGTGTCAAAGACTGTGGATCTGGCCCAAGGGAGCCACATTGCAAGAGAAGCTATGGGGCACCGGTGGCGACCTTAATCGCACAATCCTATTTTTGACCGAGACGGGACTCGATGTTTAGCATGACTGATGTCGAACGCAGAAGAAGAAGTTAAGTCTTATGTAAGTCTGGCACTCGGCTGTCAGTGAAGTCTTATGTAAGTCTGGCACTCGGCTGTCAGTGAGGTCTTGTGTAAGTCTGGCACTCGGCTGTCAGTGGTGTCTGATGTAAGTCTGGCACTCGGCTGTCAGTAAGGTCTTATGTAAGTCTGGCACTCGGTTGTCAGTGAGGTCTTATGTAAGTCTGGCACTCGGCTGTCAGTGAGGTCTTGTGTAAGTCTGGCACTCGGCTGTCAGTGAGGTCTTATGTAAGTCTGGCACTCGGCTGTTAGTGAGGTCTTGTGTAAGTCTGGCACTCGGTTGTCAGTGAGGTCTTATGTAAGTCTGGCACTCGGCTGTCAGTAAGGTCTTATGTAAGTATGGCACTCGGTTGTCAGTGGTGTCTGATGTAAGTCTGGCACTCGGTTGTCAGTAAGGTCTTATGTAAGTCTGGCACTCGGCTGTCAGTGAGGTCTTGTGTAAGTCTGGCACTCGGCTGTCAGTGGTGTCTGGTGTAAGTCTGGCACTCGGTTGTCAGTGGTGTCTGATGTAAGTATGGCACTCGGCTGTCAGTGAAGTCTTATGTAAGTCTGGCACTCGGCTGTCAGTGGTCTCTTATGTAAGTCTGGCACTCGGCTGTCAGTGAGGTCTTATGTAAGTCTGGCACTCGGCTGTTAGTGAGATCTCTGTGTTGGTGGCGGTTGCTTCATTTTCTGTAGGTGGTGGGTCTGGTTTTATACTGTGTCATTTTATCTGTCATTGCAGGAATAACTGTGATCCCTGTCGTTGTGTCTGTTATTAGAGGAATAACTGTGATCCCTGTCGTTGTGTCTGTCATTGCAGGAATAACTGTGATCCCTGTCGTTGTGTCTGTTATTGCAGGTATAACTGTGATCCCTGTCGTTGTGTCTGTTATTGCAGGTATAACTGTGATCCCTGTCGTTGTGTCTGTTATTGCAGGCATAACTGTGATCCCTGTCATTGTGTCTGTTATTGCAGGTATAACTGTGATCCCTGTCGTTGTGTCTGTTATTACAGGTATAACTGTGATCCCTGTCGTTGTGTCTGTCATTGCAGGAATAACTGTGATCCCTGTCGTTGTGTCTGTTATTGCAGGTATAACTGTGATCCCTGTCGTTGTGTCTGTCATTGCAGGTATAACTGTGATCCCAGTCGTTGTGTCTGTCATTGCAGGTATTATTGTGATCCCTGTCACTGTGTCTGTTTTTGCAGGTATAACTGTGATCCCTGTCGTTGTGTCTGTTATTGCAGGTATAACTGTGATCCCTGTCATTGTGTCTGTCATTGCAGGTATAACTGTGATCCCTGTCGTTGTGTCTGTTATTGCAGGTATAACTGTGATCCCTGTCGTTGTGTCTGTTATTGCAGGTATAACTGTGATCCCCGTCGTTGTTTCTGTTATTACAGGTATAACTGTGATCCCTGTTGTTGTTTCTGTTATTGCAGGTATAACTGTGATCCCTGTCGTTGTGTCTGTTATTACAGGTATAACTGTGATCCCTGTCGTTGTGTCTGTAAATGCAGGTATAACTGTGATCCCTGTCGTTGTGTCTGTAAATGCAGGTATAACTGTGATCCCTGTCATTGTATCGGTCATTGCAGGTATAACTGTGATCCCTGTCGTTGTGTCTGTTATTACAGGTATAACTGTGATCCCTGTCGTTGTGTCTTTTATTGCAGGTATAACTGTGATCCCTGTCATTGTGTCTGGTATTGCAGGTGTAACTGTGATCCCTGTCGCTGTGTCTGTTATTGCAGGTATAACTGTGATCCCTGTCATTGTGTCTGTTATTGCAGGTATAACTGTGATCACTGTCGTTGTGTCTGTTATTGCAGGTGTAACTGTGATCCCTGTCATTGTGTCTGTTATTGCAGGTGTAGCTGTGATCCCTGCAGCTCGTTGCTAAAGTTGTGGTTTCGTGATTTTTGTGACATTGTCATTGTGCGATGCTTCACTTTGTGGTAAGAGGTTGATCCATATGAGGGGAAACAAACCGGAACAATGAAGTCGAACCTATGCCCTGTAATCAACGTTATGATGGTCTAGTCTGAGGTACAACGGTTCTCACCCTGCTAATGCCGCGACCCTAAAATACAATTCCTCATGTAGTGGTGACCGCCAAGAATAAAATAATTTTTTTTTGATGCTACGTCATAACTTCAGTGGAAATGTGTTTTTCAGCGGTGTTAGGCGACCCCATGTGGAAGGGTCGTTCAACCCCCAAAGGGATCGCTACCCACAGGTTGAGAACCGCTGCTCTAGTAGCATGTTTGTTTGTGCACATGTGCCCGTGTGTTGGGCCGCTGGGAACTCGGGTCTAATATGCCTTGACAGATTAGATTAAGCTGCCCACTAATGACGTATACACGTTTATGTTTCTTTTTTTTTTTATGTCTGTTTTTTTTTTTTTTGTATTTTATTATGTGTACTTGCCATTCACGCGTTATTATTATTTTAGGCACTTAAACAAAGTTTAGGCGCCTTGAGCCCCCCGCCCTCTTACCCGCCCCCCCCCCTCCCTCCTTACCTCCACTTAGACAGTGTCTAAAGAGTTGAGTCCCTCCCGATCTCCGCGATGTTTTCATTGTGTCTGGGGCGCCTGCTCTTGTTGTATATTTCCGTGTTATTATTTTCAAGTCAACTGACATTTAGCGTGGCACCTGTAGCATTGACTCTCAGCAATAACTCACTAAGCCAATGATAACGACGGGTTTTTGGCATCGGATAGCGGCACTATTGTCACAGTGTAAAACATAACATTAGCGCTTTAATTTCTTCTTCTTCTTCTTCTTCTTCTTCTTCTTCTTCTTCTTCTTCTTCTTCTTCTTCTTCTTCGTCTTCTTCAAGCATTCAGAGCCCTTAGTGATGATTAGTGCAGATGTCACCTCCTTCCTTTTATTTGTCTGACTGGCATTCTATCTCTCCGCGGCTCTCTTGGTCTGCCTCCTGACCTCGTCTATTTAACACCTTTATGCCAGCAGTTGTCTCTCTGTTATCTGCTGTTCTCTATTTGTGCTTGTGTCTTTTAGTAGCGGTATTGTATGCGTTCTGGCTTGCTGGCACACCGAGATGTTCTACTGTCTACATACCTTATATGTCAGAAATCAGTACCAAGTCCTACTGTTGTTGGTACAATGTACTCGACAGTGGGAATAATTATTGTGTAGACACGTGTTCTTGCTCAAGACAACACTTCACACTGGGGTCAAGGGGTGTTCTCCATATCAGGCACCCAGGTTGGTAGTAATTGCTTTGACTAGTTCCCTTTATTGTACACACGTGGGGTCTTGTTTTCTTGGCCCAGTGGTTCCGCCGTTTGATGAAGGTCATGGGTTCGGATTCGGACTCCCCTTTTTGCAGAACTTGTTGATACTAGAGTGCACAGTGCACTTGCTGCTTGCTACGTGCATCAGAGAGGGAGAGAACTCGCGGCTTCTGCACACGCTTCAACTGGCAGAAAACAATGTTAACTCTTTAATGTGTTCCCGTCTTTTTCGTTAACTATGTTTATCAACAGATGTTTATCGTTAGATGTCTGCCATTTGATGTCTGTCTTCAAAGCAGAAGCAACCGGTTTTGAAGAAGTTAACACAGACTTTGCTGATGATATTTCTCTTCTGGCCCTCTCGGGAATCAGATACAAGATAAATGACTATGCTCGATGCGAGATGGCAACAAGAAGATCTAACAATCCAGAAAGGGAAAGGGATAATTAGAATAAATCAGGCAAATAGAAGTATGGTTTTTTCTTAATGGGATGCCACTCTAAGATGTCCAGTCATACATCTATTTGGGCAGTAATGTCGATTTTCTTGGGGTGGGGGGGGGGGGGGGGGGGGGGGTTGATAGAAATATTAAAATCCGAATAATAAAGGCAAGAGGAGCTTTCGTTGCACTGGGAAATTTGTGGAGGTCAAAAGAAATCAAAACCAATACTAAACTGAAAATGTTAATTCAAATGTTAAATGAGTGCTGTTGTATGGAGCAGAAACGTCAAGAACAACTAAAACAGTTGCTAATAAAATACAAACATTAACTAGGGCCCGCAGAATTTTTTGCCATGATATAATCACTAATGTTGAGCTGTGGAAGAAAACTGAACACGTTCCAGTGGACCACCAGGGGAAGAAGAGACGCTGGCGTCGGATAGGGCACGCGTTAAGAAAACCTGAGAACAATATAACTAGTATGTCTTTGCACTGGAACCAGCAAAGACATATAAATAAAGACATACAAACAAAAAACACGCTAAAGAGAAGCTAGAGAGCGAAGTTAAAAAGATGGGGAGGACATGCTGTGGGCTGTATGCACTGGCAAAAGATAGAACGACTTGGCGGAGGGTCTGTGCTCCATTGAACGACTTAAAGGCAGCAGAGAAGGTAGTATGACACACAGTAGTAGGCAGCAGAAGACAGGTAGTATTAGGCAAGAAGAAGACACACAGTAGTAGGCAGCAGAAGAAGACACACAGTAGTATCAGGCAGCAGAAGAAGATACACAGTAGTATCAGGCAGCAGAAGAAGCAGTAGTAAGGCAGCAGAAGAAAGACACACAGTAGTATCAGGCAGCAGAGAAGAAGACAGTAGTATCACAGCAGTAGTATCAGGCAGCAGAAGAAGACACACAGTAGTATCAGGCAGCAGAAGAAGACACACAGTAGTATCAGGCAGCAGAAGAAGACACACAGTAGTATCAGGCAGCAGAAGAAGACACACAGTAGTATCAGGCAGCAGAAGAAGACACACAGTAGTATCAGGCAGCAGACAGAAGACACGAAGAAGACACAGTAGTATCAGGCAGCAGAAGAAGACACACAGTAGTATCAGGCAGCAGAAGAAGACACACAATAGTATTAGGCAGCAGAAGAAGACACACAGTAGTATCAGGCAGCAGAAAAAGACACACAGTAGTATCAGGCAGCAGAAGAAGACACACAGTAGTATCAGGCAGCAGAAGAAGACACACAGTAGTATCAGGCAGCAGAAGAAGCTGACGAAACAATGGCATAGAAGTGCCTCAATACTCGTGATAAGCCCACGACTCGGAAAATAAAAGAATAAAATATTCAGCAAGCATACCTAGATTTATAAATGTGTGTACACTCTTGTGTGAGTGTGTGTTTGTATGTTTGGGTGCTATTATTGTTGTTTCGTTTCTCAGCACGACTTCTATTCTTTTGTTGTTGTTGTTTAGTTTCATGTTTTCCTACTCAGAGTATTATGTTTGATTGATTAAGATTACATTTTTGTGAGCTTGTAGCGATGTATTCCCGTTGTGTTCGTTGATAAACACTGTGGTTGGAATGTTAGCTTATATGTGCGCCTAATTTCTCTCCCGTCGGTGCGCTGTCTAGTCGTATTTTGTGTTGAATTTGTTATTTACTTCTGTCGGTTAGTACGTTCTTGCTAACAAGACATAAGCGCAGGTGATACTAAGCGAGGGCGTGTCAGTGTGGCAGGAATGAATCCACACACACACGAGACAGCTCAAATTATCAAGTTCGCGTAAGCTAAGATGAGAATGTAGGTAGTGGTACAAAAGAGGAAAGGGGCGGGGAGGGGGGGGGGAGTAAGGTTGGAAATAAGACAACTGATAGAGGATATCACTGGGAAGTATGATGTTACCTTGAGTTTCACCAGTTGTAAACTCCAACAGACAGTTCTGGTTTGTTCATACACCTTGGTCTTTAGTAGAGTTCCATAAGTTCAGTTGTGCTTGGACATCCGTTTGACTGATCTGGCTTGTTTGTATGCAGAATGTTGGTTGTGTGTCTTTCAGACAGATGCACTCGCAGACACCCACAATTAGTCGCCGTTTACAGCATGCTGGTTAGAGGGGCAGATTGGGCCCGGACTCCCACGGGGACAAGTATGTTGTATCTGAGTATACCAACCCATCTGTGTTTCCAATGGAAACAGATTGGAACAGTGCATTATTTTTGTTGTTGTTGTTGTTAAAGGAAAGAAGAAGATTATTGGAAAGTAGATTGGAATATTGACAGTCAGGGCATCCGGTATGAGAATAAACACGGAGGTGGTCACTGCGGCTGTAAGATTGCATTCTGAGATTCCATTTACTGATGCAGTCTTCTTCTTCGATCCGTCTGTGAAAACATTTTTATCAGCAGGCCGGTATCCTTTATAAAATCTATCGTGCAATTCCATATCCCCTCGTGTACCATACAGTTTTGTCTTCATTGTGGTTGGAACAGGCCAGATTGCGTCTCTGTTATCAGCGTGCAGTTGATAATTTTGGAGCACATTTTCTGGCTCCACGCTGCAAGAACACGTCTCCATTTTCCTACACAGAAAAGTTTGAACATAAGTTGTGCCCGGTCCTTAGTCTAAATATAATACATAACCCTCTCCGGAGATGCAATGAAACGAGTCTTGAGGAGAGAATTTGGTGTATGTATCCAACCACATTTCTTGGATACTAGATTGTATTAATGTCTTAGTCTCTTGTTGGGTTAGGTCACTGTTTGATTGTACCTTGTTACTGCAGCTTCTGGTCAGTCGGTCTGCTATTGCATTGCCCTCCAAGCCACAGTGACATGGAATCCACTGCATTACAGATTGTTCTACTGAAGAACATAAGTGAATCAATGATGTAGTCATAACTGACTCAGTCAGTTTCTCGAAATGGTTCGGTCTGAATCTCTATTGTAGGATTCTGTCTCTCTCACATGCACGCACGCGCACACACGCACACGCGCACATACACAAACACAGAGAGAGAGAGTGAGAGAGAGATCACCTCTACAAGAGCTGCAGAGACCCAACTACTTCTCACTTAGTCTCAGAAGGTTATGTTGACGTCTGGAGGAACCAGGAACCCACTAGCAGGCTGGTTTCCGGTAGAGAACGGAGTATGCGCATGCGTCATCACATGACCACTAGAACAAAATGTGTCCGATTTGTGGAAGTCCAACATTCCTCTGAGTGCTGAGACCTGGTTATTGGATACTAGTCATTGATGTTTATCCCCACCCCCCCCCCCCCCCCCCCCCCCCACCCCCAACCCCCTTAACCCCCCCCCCCCCCCCCCCCCCCCACCCCCCCCCCCCCCCCCCCCCCAATCCCTTTTTTTTTAAATCCCCTCCAACTGGAAAGTTAATTTATCTACTTCACTTCTTTTGACGATATGTCCCGTAAATTTTCCCTGACCCTTTCATTAGATTTGTTATGTTAATCAATAACACAAGAATTTCTCTCCCCCCCCCCCCCCCCCACCTTTTTTCTGTCCACTATATTCTCCACATTCTTCGCAAACCTACACCACTTTTACTGCCTTTATGTTGTTTATTATTATTATTATTATTATTATTATTATTATTATCATTATTAATGAATACCGATATTTACAAGCGGAACAACATTCGCTATTCTAAGTTGGTATTGATACAGGCCAGGGGCAGGCTGTAGTTGTGAGCCGTGAGGTAGACAGAAAACCAGTTGACTTGCTCTTTAGAGGTTCCTGACCCACCGTCTGCTACTTGACCTATCGCTAACATTGACTGAACAAACATGGTCTGATGTTTACTGACTGCTGTATATTTTCAAACTCCTGGTCTGACATCAACTTTTGTCAGCCGTGGTTGATCAAATCATGTTCTGTTATTTAAACTGTTATTAATACAGACCATATATCTAAATTATCTGTCTATTTATCTGTCTGTCTATCTATCTGTCTGTCTATCTATCTGTCTGTCTATCTACCTGTTTGTCTATACGACTGTCTGTCTGTGTTTCTGTTAGTGTCTCTGTCTGTCTGTCTATCTATCTGTCTCTATGTTTGTCTATACGTCTGTCTGTGTGTTTGTCTGTGTTTCTGACTGTGTCTGGCTGTCTGCATATTTTTTTTATTTATTTATCCATTTGTCTGTCTAGGTAATGTGTATGTCTGCATATCTGTCTTGCCTTTTATGTGTCTTTCTTTCTTTCTGCTCTACCCACTGTCCGTCTGTCTTATCATCCGACCCACTGTCCGCTGTCTTCTGATTCGACCCTCTGACCGTCTGTCTTTTCACCCGACCCACTGACCGTCTATTTTCTCACCCGACCCACTGTCCTGCCTACTCACCCGACCCACTATCCTGCCTACTCACCCGACCCACTGTCCTTCTGCCTACTCACTAGACCCACTGTCCTTCTGCCTACTCACCCGACCCACTGTTGTTTGCGTACTCAACCGACCCACTGTCCGTCTGCGTACTTACCCGACCCATTGTCCGTCTGTTTTCTCATCTGTTCTACTGTCCGTATGCCCACTCACCCTACCCACTGTCCCTACTCACCCGACCGAATTTCCGTCTGCCTACTGACCCGACCCAGTGTCCGTTTAGCTACTTGCCTGACCCACTGCCTGTTGGCTCACACGACCCATCGTTCGAATGTCTGCTCACCTGACCTACCGTCCGTCTGTCTGCTCACCTGACCTATCATCCCTCTGTCTGCTCACCTGACCTACCGTCCGTCTGTCTGCTCACCTGACCTATCATCCCTCTGTCTGCTCACCTGACCTACCGTCCGTCTGTCTGCTCACCTGACCTATCATCCCTCTGTCTGCTCACCTGACCTATTATCCCTCTGTCTGCTCACCTGACCTACCGTCCGTCTGTCTATTCGCGTGACCTCCCGTCCGTCTGTCTGCTCTTGTGTCCTACCGTATGTCTGTCTGCTCACCTGACCCACCGTTCTTCTGTCGGCTCTTCTGACCTTTAGTTCTTCTGTCATCTCACTTAACCCACCGTTCTTCTGTCGGCTCTTCTGACCTTTAGTTCTTCTGTCATCTCGCTTAACCCACCGTTCTTCTGTCTGCTCTTCCGAACTATAGTTCTTGTCATCTCACTTGACCCACCGTTCTTCTGTCTGCTCTTCTGACCTATTGTTATTCTGTCTGCTCACCTGACCCACCGTTCTTCTGTCTGCTCGCCTGACCTACGTCCATCTATCTGCTCGCGTGACCTAGCGTCCGTCTGTCTGCTAACCAAATAAGCTGACTGCTTCAACACACTGTAGCACACGGGTGAGAGCAAGCTTTGCTCAGTTCCTCTGGTTTGTACCTGCTGTTTTAGTCGGTCTCCAGACATTTTGTTCATTGTGTAAATTAACTTTTTTTTCTGACGCTCGTCTGTCTGTGTGTGTTTGCGTGCCTGTGTACCTGTGAATGTGTGTGTGTGTGTTTGTATATGTGTACCTGTGAATGTGTGTGCGTGTGTGTGTTTGTATATGTGTACCTGTGAATGTGTGTGTGCGCGCGCACAGGCGCGTGTTTGTGATTTTGGGTTTGGGTGGCGATGTGTGTGTACGCTTATTGTATACACTATTTGTTGTAAGTATAAATGTAGAGTAAACCTTTGCTTTAATGACTCAACTAGACAGTTTTTTTTTAAAATGGCATTCCAACAAAAGTGATTCGCTTGCAGTTCTGGCCAGACTTCTCTAACAGTGTATGCCAGTCCTGGCTGAATTAGGGCAGACAGAAACTTTTTGTAAACACGCCAATGCCAAGAAATAGGCCAACTACTATTTATGTAAACTAAACGTCTTCTAGATTCGGCCACTGCCACCTTGGAATGTGGTAAAGTTTTATATGTGGCCACCATTCACTCCACACTCTTGCGATGTGGCCACCATTCACTCCACACTCTTGCCCCTGTGTCAGGAAAAGGTTGTTGCGTATCCTCTAGAGGACGTTGCAGAACCAACCCTAACAGCCCCTGGCTGTTGTGTGGTTTCTCTAGGCAAATTTACGTCCAGTAGTTTGCCATTGCTTTCTGGACGGTCGGCTTTCTTGATACCACTGTCGAAACCAACGCAAGGCGCATTGCCCGCAGCTGGGATCGAACCTGGCATCCCGGCATTACGAAGCGAAGTGTTCGCATCGACTTAGCCACAGAGCCGACGCCCCTGTGTCAGCCAAATGATAATCTTCACGTTCGCCCTCGTAAGATGACCTCATTAAACATAATTGCTGCACGGCTGTGTTCGTCCCCCTGGAGTTAATCATTCTTACGAAGTTGTTGTACAGACGCTTTCATTCAAGCTGTTAGTTGTCCTCCTCCTGTTGTGTTGCTTACACATCACACTCGGCTGACAGTCAACAACTACCTCGTTCTATCATGTGTTGTATTTCTGATGTCCTAGCTGGAAGCCAGTCTGGCATCTTTAGCCTCCCTCATCAGTATTCGACGTAGAGTTTTTCTTGGATGTGGCGGCAAAAAATAGGGAAAAAACGTGGTGGAAAAAAAAAGGAGGGGGGGGGGGGGGTAATCATGGTGCCTGATTGCCCAGGTTATGTGCCCCTGTTCTTCACACAATCGGTTCCACAACCCTTCACTCTTGCCTGCATCCACCTCTAGCTTAAAGACTGTGCCTCTTCCTCGTCCATTTTACTGGCCAGACACAGTTCCAGAACACTGGAAATTATCTAGAACTAATTTTATTACTTTGGGTCTATCTCAAGACCGTTCGTAGGAAAAATAAAACCCGGCCTCCTCCGCGAATCACACCCGGACTACAAATTCAGCATCAACCACTAGTCATGAAAGTTTCTCTCTCTCTCTCTCTCTCTCTCTCTCTCTCTCTCTCTCTCTCTCTCTCTCTCTCTCTCTCTCGCTCGCTCGCTCTCTCTCTCTCTCTCGCTCTTCTGTGTGTGTGTGTGTGTGTGTGCATAGTTCTTTTGTTTGTGTGCCTGGGGGTGTGTGCATTATTCCCCGGTCCCAATCACTCCTGTAATCTGGGCACTTTCTTGTTTGTGCCAAACAGCCGCCATAAAGCGCTCTCATCTTAACCTCTGACCTTTGCGCCAATGCGAAGCGACCGTTGTTTATATTCTACAAAGACGTTGAACTATTTGTTCTATAGAGCACGTCCAGGCCAGATGGCTGTACCGGATCTCCGCTTCTGGCCTGACTGGCTTGTGCTGTTCTTGTTCCTTTACCTGGTTTTTGTTGCTCTCTTTTCCGCCCAAACACAGAAATCAAAACGATAAATCACCCTTTTGATTTTATTCCACCTTTTGATGTTTCTAATTCACATGTGTTCGGAGTTCTGTATGTAGACCTGCATGTAGATGTGTGTACTGTGCTCATTATCGTCATTTTCTTCTTCTTCATCATGATCATTTGAATCCCCATTTTTTTTTTTTTTTTGTCTTCTGCTTTAGAATGTTAATCTTTTCATCATTATTCTTCTCTTCTTTCTCCCTTTCCTGGTTTAGCGTCATCACTGCGATCTAGAATTCAGCTTCGCTATTAAATTTCACTCTATCTTTCTCGGCAGCACAGTCAAGAATCTACAACAATAACAACAACAACTACTACTACTACTACTACTACTACTACTACTACTACTACTACTACTACTACTACTACTACTACTACTACTACTACTACTACTACCACTACCACTACTTCTACTACTACTACTACTACTACTACTATACTACTACTACTACTACTACTACTACTACTACTACTACTACTACTACTACTACTACTACTACTACTACTGCTGCTGCTGCTGCTGCTGCTGCTGCTACTACTACTACTACTACTACTACTACTACTGCTGCTGCTGCTACTACTACTACTACTACTACTACTACTACTACTACTACTACTACTACTACTACTACTGCTGCTGCTGCTGCTGCTACTACTACTGCGTATTGATTTTTTTTTTGACAGCTTCTTCTGTACTATGACCTCCAATAAATAGAGTATACAATATTTACCATCCCTGTCCTACATTGTTTGGCTAACTGCTGTTTTCAGCTGGTCTTTCTTTTTCGTTGTTCCCCTAGTTGTTCACCTGACTCACAGTTCTTCTGCCTGTTTACCCAACTCAGAGTCCTTCCGCCTGTTTACCCAACGCACAGTCCTTCTGCCTGTTTACCCGACTCACGGTCTTTCTGTCTGTTTACCCGACTCACAGTCCTTTCGCCTGTTTATCCGACTCACAGTCCTTCTGCCTGTTTACCCGACTCACAGTCCTTCTGACTGTTCACCGGACTCACAGTCCTTCTGACTGTTCACCGGACTTACAGTCATTCTGCCTGTTTACCTGACTCACAGTCCTTCTGCCTGTTTACCCAACTCACTGTTCTTCTGACTGTTTACCCAACTCACAGTCCTTCTGCCTGTTTACCCGACTTACAGTCCTTCTGCCTGTTTACCCTACTCACAGTCCTTCTGCCTGTTTACCCAACTCACAGTTCTTCTGACTGTTTACCTGACTCACAGTCCTTCTGCCTGTTTACCCAACTCACAGTTCGTCTGACTGTTTACCCAACTCACAGTTCTTCTGACTGTTTACCCAACTCACAGTCATTCTGCCTGTTTACCCGACTCACAGTCCTTTCGCCTGTTTACCCGACTCACAGTCCTTCTGCCTGTTTACACGACTCACAGTCCATTCGCCTGTTTACCCGACTCACAGTCCTTCTGCCTGTTTATCCGACTCACAATCCTTCTGACTGTTCACCGGACTCACAGTCCTTCTGACTGTTTACCGGACTCACAGTCCTTCTGCCTGTTTCCCTGACTCACAGTCCTTCTGCCCGTTTACCAAACTCACAGTCCTTCTGCCTGTTTACCTGACTCACAGTCCTTCTGCCTGTTTACCCAACTCACGGTTCTTCAGACTGTTTACCTGACTCACAGTCCTTCTGCCTGTTTACCCAACTCACAGTTCGTCTGACTGTTTACCCAACTCACGGTTCTTCTGACTGTTTACCTGACTCACAGTCCTTCTGCCTGTTTACCCAACTCACAGTTCGTCTGACTGTTTACCCAACTCACGGTTTTTCTGACTGTTTACCCAACTCACAGTCCTTCTGCCTGTTTACCCGACTTACAGTCCTTCTGCCTGTTTACCCTACTCACAGTCCTTCTGCCTGTTTACCCAACTCACAGTTCTTCTGACTGTTTACCTGACTCACAGTCCTTCTGCCTGTTTACCCGACTCACAGTCCTTTCGCCTGTTTACCCGACTCACAGTCATTGTTCCTGTTTACCCAACTCACAGTCTTTCTGTCTGTTTACCCAACTCACAGTCTTTC
>CAJHNH020000151.1:189508-229508 GCA_905116865.2 Candidula unifasciata
TTCGGCACCAGCACAGCGACCAGCACGAGGCAAGCCAAGCACCAGCAACAGTCAGCTAGTTTACCCTTCAATATCATCGCAAAGAGATCTCTGATCACACCAGAACCCAAAACCGCAAACAACGCAGCACAGCAAGGAAGCAAACAGGTACAATAATATCTGTGTCTGTGTGTCTACACACCACATTTAAATAAAAGGAAAACCATATAATTATTTGTATTCACAGCAAAGGATCCCTTCTTCGATATAGCAGTCCCTCGGGCGGCTGAAAGAGGATCAAGCTTTGGATTCTTGCTTTTTCTTGGACAACTGGCAATGGCAATCATCTATATCCCCGTGGATTAGTCTGTTTTATATAATGTTTTATTTAAGCATACTTTTTCTGTCTATCCTTCAGATTTTCTGTTGTCTAGCCTATTAAGCTTTTCTGTCCATTGGTTTGGTCCCCCCCCCCCCCCCTTCTTTTCCCCCCAATTACAGCTTGTTTTCTGTCCAAGCTTACTATTTCTTCCCATCGGCATTCCTCAGCCTGCCTCCTTCTGTAACTAACTGTTGGGATGTCTGGGGAAGGGGGACGGGGGGGGGGAGGAGGAGGGGGTCTTTCTCCAAAGTCTTTTATCTAGTCGCTGTCTACACCTTAGGGAACACTGCTTCTGATTTCGAAATATCGTTTTGAATTCAGCAGCAGGCGATGCTACAGCAGGTTGCTTCCCTTGATGTAGATACTGGTATGCAGAGCCGATCGTTCAATACACGTTGATAAACTTCTCAACGCAAAATTGCCTCGTAAAATTTTAAACGGATAATAAAAAGCAAAGTTCTGTAAAGAATTATCATCAAGTGCCTTGCCAGCTGGCGTAGGCTTTGAATTATCTCCACAGATCTCGGTCTTTGGTGTTCTCGATCAATTCCACTGATGCTATTTCTCCAACCACCATCGTTTTTTCATGGTCTGCCTTTGCCACTTCTACTAATGATCTTTCCAGTCGTCACGATATTTTCCAATGCTCTTTTTCTCTCATCATATGACCAAAGAAGTTTGTCTCCTTTTCACTGTTGTATATAATTTTCTACTTTGATTAGCTATTTTGGTAAAGAATACAAAGGTAAATTTTTTAACTTTTAACCTCCCCGGGGTTTGTCTCTTTTCTATTTTAGATCCTACTTCTAAATACATGTCAGGTTCTCTCTCTGTTGTTTTTTCATCGCCTAGCTAACGTCTTTTACCTTCACTATGTCCGTTTTCTATCAGTTACGTTTGGCACCAGTCTGCGCTTTAAGACTTTAAACTAGAGCGGGATGTCTAGCGTCTGCTACTAAGAAGTACCTAGCCCACATATGATGGAGTTCAATTTACAGTACTCTGTAGCCTGGCTACTACCGCATTTCCTCCAAATAAGCCGATCACGGGATTTTCCAGAACGCTAATATTATAAGAGTCTTCCCAAATACAAGCCATAGTTTTCAGATCGTCAGTCAGACGTGCTGAATGATAAACCTGTCAATGTATAAATAAATAAATACGTACATATTATTTACATTTATGCTATAAAAACGATAACATAAATTATAATTAAATACGTTATTTCCAAACGGACTTCTTTTTATACATGAAAAAAAAAATTAGATCGCCTATGAAAAAAAGGCAGTAACGTGTCTTTTCGAACAAAAATTAATTTCTTTTGTGTTCGCCCTAAAAAGGGACAGCACGTTAGGTTGTGATTTACTGTTAGGCTGCTATATCTGAGCCTTTCAACCCAAAACATCCCAATTTAGCTAAACCCCATTTAGTCGCCTTTTATACCATTCTTATTAGAGAGCACGGAGTTTTGTTTTGTCACCCCCTTCTTCCCCCCGCCCTTTCCCCCGCCTTCGACTAAGACCCTGGAAGCCATAAGGGGGAAAATTAGTGTGACCCTTTCTGATACTCGGGGAACCACGGTAAAGATCATAGGAAAGTGAGATCACACGATCATAAATAACCCCTTCTTTTACCAAATACCACTCAACAACCTGACGTCGTTGCCGTCACGGAGACTTGACCCCCTCACAGCTGTGTGCTTTTGATGTCCATTAATTAACTTGTGGTGGCGAAGAGAGTTAAGTGGCCTGCAAGAATTGTGTTCTGAGATCCGCGGACTAGCTCATTGAAGCCGCTACATCAGAATGATCTCATCACGCCCTCGTCTGTTGTATTGTATTTGTGTTTTATATTGGTTTTTTCAAAGCAACTGGTCAGCCCACTGCTGACTAGGGTTCAGACTCTTGTTTTTAATGACCAGGTTTCTTCATATTCCATCCGTTTCCTTTTCTTCTTATTCTTCGTGTTGTTGTTGTTCTTCCTCCTTCCTTCCCAGTTGTAAATACGCCCTGAACCAACTCTCTCCAAGCAAAATACTTATATATAGCTGGTTAACTTTTGCAATTAATGTTGTACACTGGAGTAGGTAGCTATCCCCAATACGAATAAACCTGACCCTTGACCGCCTCTTCCAGCATGCTGAGTACATCCCAATGGCACTATTCTCGACTTCTTGTAAAGACGCTATTGATACCTCGGCATACGGACAGTCGTATATCCTTGAAATGCCTGTCTACAGAAAATAATGTTTAATGTCTAATGGTTGTATTTTTATTCACGTATTGTTATGAGATGAGATGTGTGTTTATTTGTTCCCTTATTTCTTCAGTCTGTAGACCGACATGCCAAGCAGTCAGAGCTTATGCTGGTGTCTCGGGGGCAGCCCTAGGCCCCCAGAGATCAAACATGGACTAGATATCACAGCGCCTTTGCAGCCGGTCACCTTGGATATCCCCATGCCAACGGATGAGAACGAACTTAACAGCACATTCGAGGAACTTGTGGTAAGTAAGAGACATCGATTTTTTTTTTTTTTTTGGGGTTAAAAAGAACCTGATTTTTATGGAATTAATATTGAACTTTTGTGCATTTGCTAAATATGTGATCTCGTACATTATGTCTTGATTATTAAAGATAAGTCAAGATTCTTCCCCTGTCAAAACTGTTTACAAAAGTCATCCCAGTTGTCTTCTGGCGCATGTATGTCTTCTAGACCTGATCTTGCCCTCGTCTGTCTTCGGCAGCAGTGCAGTACAATCATGGCTTACCTAGCTGTGGGTTCAGGTTAAGTGTGGTTATGGTGAACCGTGTGTGTGTGTGCGTGCGTGTGCGCGCGTGCACCTAGCAGGAAATGCCTTGTTCCTTGAATTAGTAGAAGGGCACTCGGTAAATCCAGCAAGATCAGATCATCATCATCAGTGGCTTGTCGATTGGTGTGTTTGATCATGCCTCCTTACAATCTGCGATCTGCAGCTGAGTGTTTCAGTTCGTGTGTTGACATCCCTCTGTGCCATTACAAAAGGCTGTTAAAAATCTTCTCGCGTTGTCTTCTTCTGCGTCTCTTTCCACAGTTCTTTCTTGTGGTCACAACACGTTTCTGTTTCCCTTTTCCCTTTTCTCTTATCGTGATGGGAACATGATGTGATTACTTTTGTGTTTTTCTTTTTTTTTTTTATGTATGTGCTAAGTTGTCTTCGATCCGTCGCATCTTTCAAAACATCTGGGTTGCTTTTTGACTGTCAAAGGAATTTAAGGGATTCTTCTGTAAAACCACATCTTGGAGGCTTCCAGAAAATTGGCTTGTTAATCAACTGTTCAGGATTCATGGCCTTATGTTAAAACTGGCTGTATGCAGCAAGAATTATTTTTTTAACCGTCATTGACATGCATTTATTACATAAAATGTTCTTAATTTGATCAAATGCAGTTTTGGTTTGTCCTATTCTGTTCTTTATCAGAATAGATCAACAATGGTTAAATCCTAATAAAAGTAGGGATAGTATAAAATAACTCCACAAGTGATGAAATCGGAAAGAAATTACTGGTAGAAGCGGTGCTAGATTTCATTACACAACAACGACTGAAATGTTTCTTCTGTTGAACTAGACTTCAACAGTCAGAATACAATAACTAGAAATACTTTACAGATCAGATAGGAATCAAAGGCCGACCATGTAAACTTGCAAACAGTATGAGAAAACTACATCGGAACTGCCGTACACAAAGCACACAAACGTGTCTTGCTGGTGATACTCTCCCTCGACACCGCAAGGTACAAATGTTAGTTACAGTCTAGAGCATCGACTTCATTGCACCAGGTTGTGTTCCATGTGCCCCTTCTGTAGCTCGCAGCCTGCGAACAGCGTCGCGCAAAGCACGAATTCCGTAGCTCTGGCGATCTTCTTCTTCGCGTACACCGGCTGTAATCTGCGTCCTAAAGTTTTGATTGTTCGTTAGCTTCTGGACTTATTGTTCCTGAACTAGAATTCTGTTCCAGAACTTTAGGATTGTGTGCACATCCGTTTTACAGAACTGGCTTATATTATGCAGATTGTTGGTTCCTTGCCTTTCAGACAGATGCCCTCCGATTTCGAAAAAACCTAACTTGTCGACTTTTACGACATGCTTGTTAGGGAGGCAGTGAGTCTGCGGTGATCCCCAGAGATCTCCGTAATAGTTGTACTCGTGAGCAGAACGCCGCAGTCCGGGTAACGAACCCATGACCTTCAGAGCACTAGACAGACGATTTGACCACCTGTAACCCCCCTTTCCGGGTCCCTTTCCCTCCGCTGCAAGGGCAGAGGGAGCTCTAGGGGTAAAAGATGGTCAAGATAAGATGGGTCAGCTGGACAATGACTGGTAATGGCTTAAGTCATAGGCTAGTCTATGTCCAGTCGAGTATTATACTTTTAGACAAACTAGGTCAGGGCATAGTGAGATGGGATGACCAGCCAGCCATGTTTTCCAGCCAGCAAAAGTTTCACAGATACCTGACTAGCAACATCCCTCGTCACACGTATAGGTAGACACAATTCCGGTCTTGTTTCTGCAAGGACTTCAAACCCCGGACCACTACCCTAGTAGGTGAACTTGCTAACTCCTACACCAGCACGGCTCCAATTGTCTGTTACTTTGCATATCTGCTAATGTCTACCTGTTAACTGTAATCTGACAACAAATCAGTACTTTGTTAATGTGTTTATTTGTATCAATAAAGGCTGAGCTCGGATTAGACAAAGCTCACAGAGATGCTTTATACAGCCTGCCTGCAGAGAAGAAATGGCAGATTTACTGCAGTAAAAAGGCGGTGAGTACTGGTTTTATATTTGTTATATTATTTCGTAGGTACGTTAAGGAATTTTGTCAGCCCTTGTGTGCATATGAGGCTTGCCCAAGTATTTATGGGAAGTAAAGGCTTCGTCTCTTATGTTGTCCGTATCCCCAGTAAGGGCCGATTGGTCTGTACAAAAATGGGTCTCGTTGATGCCCGCTAGAGGGAAACAAGACTGGCACTGTTATTTGCACATGTGATGAGGAAAAAGGGGGGGGGGGGGACTTTGGAGATTACAATTACGACTGGGAAGATTAGCCGTAGAAGATGTGGAGGCAGACTAAGAGAGATGATCACGGATGGAGGGCCACGGTGGCACGAAGGGATATCATTGGTGGAACTGATCCACTGGACAAAGGACCCGGATAGGTGGAGATGCATGAACGCCTACGCCAGTCGGCAGGGCACGTGATGGTGAGTTGGTGCCCCGATGTGACACGGTACAATATTAAACTTTACATCAGTGCCAGAGTCTCGTCACTGCCTGTCTTCATTGCAGAGATTGCCGATGATGATGATGATGTATTTCTAAGGCATCGTGTTTTGTATTTGGAAAAACACATTAACCGGTGTTTTAGATATAGAATTGCTACAGCTCCATGTTTAACTGCCTATTTGTCTCCAAAAGCTGCTGAACTTCCATTAACCCTTTGCCATCTGGCGCTGACTACAGGTATCAGGCTGTAGTCATGGGAACAGGGTTGCCTGCTTCATGTTGCAGGTAGGGGGGCAATCAGGGCAAAGGAGAAAATAATTGCAGATAGGTTGAAAGCTGAACGTCTGAGATGAAACACGTGAACATGCAGTGGCAACATTAGTGGTGAAATCCGATACACAGATGTAGCTTCTGTTTCTTCCATGTTAGCCGACTGTGGCAGAAAGTCTTGATTTGTTTTGTCCAGTACTGAACTTTGGTCTAGTTCCTGGACTTAGTTTTACCAACCTAACTCATTTATAGTGCAGACTGTTGGTTCCTTGCCTCTGGCGCATCCCAAAAATACTATTTTGTACTATTTAAATAAATGTCTGGGATTTGTTCCTCTTGAATTGACATCTGAAAAGTGGTCGAGTCACTGTATGGTTTAACACCCTGTAGGGTTCAACACCCTCAGGTGACAACCCCAAGGGTTGAATACAGAAAACAAACTATAGTGAAAGACTTTTCTAAATACCAAACAGCCTTGCAAGTTACACGGCCATAATCATGTGATGAAGCCCCCCCCCCCCCTTTATCCTCTCTAGCACAGTTGCAAGTTACACGGCCATAATCATGTGATGAAGCTCCCCCCCCCCCCCCCCCCTCCGTATCCTCTCTAGCACAGTTGCAAGTTACACGGCCATAATCATGTGATGAAGCCCCCTCCCCCCCCCCTCCGTATCCTCTCTAGCACAGTTGCAAGTTACACGGCCATAATCATGTGATGAAGAGCCCCCCCCCCCCCCCCCCCCCCCCCCCCCCCGTATCCTCTCTAGCCACAGTTGCAAGTTACACGGCCATAATCATGTGATGAAGCTCCCCCCCTCCCCCCACCCCCCCCCCCTCGTATCCCCTATGGCACAGTTGCAAGTTGAAGCCAAGAGGATTTGTTTCACTGCACAGCTTAATAGCTCTGTCCACTAAACGGATAGTCACCTGCCGAGAGCATCGCACAAAACTCCGTAGCTCCAGTGACGACACCCGGAGATCTCAGTAAAAACTGTACTCATGAATGAACGACGCATCCATAAACTCACGACCTGAGTGCAAAGCAAAACGGCTTGGCCACATAGACGCCACGTAGACGCCACATAGACGCCACATAGACATCACATAGACGCCACATAGACGCCACATAGACGCCACGTAGACGCCACATAGACGTCACATAGACGCCACATAGACGCCACATAGACGTCCACATAGACGCCACATAGACGCCACATAGACGCTACGTAGACCACCCTATAGCAGACACTGAGAGTAGGACCAGAAACAAACATTCAAGACGATAACTGCAGTCAAATTTCATTGTAGAGACAATTGATTTTTTGAAACACTGATTGGAAATATATGCATCGTGACTAAATTATTACAAAAACCTCTTCTACATTAGAGTATAGTAGGTGACCTTCTCCAAGCCTTTACTCATATTGGGCATTTAAAGCTAGACGTATATTTTATAGCAAGTCAACGCTTATTGGACGAAGTGGTCAACATCACGCCGGCCGACTACAATGAGAGTATGGTTAACATAAATGATACCTCACCAGTGACATCACTCATATAACTACCGCATTGTTTTTCTTTAACCACTCCCGTGTACCTAGCAATATAACATGGCCCTAAACCAACTCCAGCCAAGCCCACATCCCTTTTGCTGTATCCGGTAATTCTCTCCAGGAACTTCTCCCTATATAGTCAGTTCTGCGAGCATTTGGTGTAAAGTTAGTACTGTAAGCATATGGTGTATAGTCAGTACTGTAAGCATATGGTGTATAGTTAGTACTGTAAGCATATGGTGTATAGTCAGTACTGTAAGCATACGGTGTATAGTCAGTACTGTAAGCATATGGTGTATAGTTAGAACTGTAAGCATATGGTGTATAGTCAGTACTGTGGGCATATGATATATAGTCAGTACTGCGAGCATATGGTATATAGTCAGTACTGTGGGCATATGGTATATAGTCAGTACTGTGGGCATATGGTATATAGTCAGTACTGTGAGCATATGGTGTATAGTCAGTACTGTGGGTATATGATATATAGTCAGTACTGCGAGCATATGGTATATAGTCAGTACTGTGGGCATATGGTATATAGTCAGTACTGCGAGCATATGGTATATAGTCAGTACTGTGAGCATATGGTATATAGTCAGTACTGTGGGCATATGGTGTAGAGTCAGTACTGCGAGCATGTGGTATATAGTCCGTTCTGTGAGCATATGGTATATCATCAGTACTGCGAGCATATGGTATATCATCAGTACTGCGAGCATGTGATATATAGTCCGTTCTGCGAGCATATGGTATATCATCAGTACTGCGAGCATGTGATATATAGTCAGTACTGCAAGCATATGGTATATAGTCAGTACTGTAAGCATATGGTATATTGTCAGTACTGCGAGCATATGGTATATAGTCAGTACTGTGAGCATATGGTATATAGTCAGTACTGTGGGCATATGGTGTATAGTCAGTACTGCGAGCATATGGTATATGGTCAGTACTGCGAGCATATGGTATATGGTCGGTACTGTGAGCATATGGTATATAGTCAGTACTGAAAGAATATGGTATATCATCAGTACTGCGAGCATATGGTATATCATCAGTACTGCGAGCATGTGATATATAGTCCGTTCTGCGAGCATATGGTATATCATCAGTGCTGCGAGCATGTGATATATAGTCAGTAGTGCAAGCATATGGTATATAGTCAGTACTGTGAGCATATGGTATATAGTCAGTACTGGGAGCATATGGTATATAGTCAGTACTGCGAGCATATGGTATATGGTCAGTACTGTGAGCATATAGTATATAGTCAGTACTGCAAGCATATGGTATATAGTCAGTACTGCGAGCATATGGTATATAGTCAGTACTGTGAGCATTTAGTTAAAATTCAGTACTGCGAGCATGTGATATATAGTCAGTACTGCGAGACTGGTATATAGTCAGTTCTGCGAGCATATGATATATAGTCAGTACTGGGAGCATATGGTATATAGTCAGTACTGCGAGCATATGGTATATAGTCAGTACTGCGAGCATATGGTATATACTCAGTACTGGGAGCATGTGGTATATAGTCAGTACTGCGAGCATATGGTATATAGTCAGTACTGGGAGCATGTGGTATATAGTCAGTACTGCGAGCATATGGTATATAGTCAGTACTGGGAGCATATGGTATATAGTCAGTACTGGGAGCATTTGGTATATTGTCAGTACTGCAAGCGTATGGTATATAGCCAGTACTGCGAGACTGTGGTATATAGTTAGTTCTGCGAGCATATGGTATAAAGTCAGTACTGCTAACATTTGGTATATAGTCAGTACTGCTAGCATATGGTATATAGTCAGTACTGCGAGCATATGGTATATAGTCAGTACGGCGAGCATATGGTGTATAGTCAGTACTGCAAGCAAATGGTATATAGTCAGTACTGTGAGCATATGGTATATAGTCAGTTCTGTGAGCATATGGTATATATTTAGTCAGTACTGCGTGCATATGGTATATATTTAGTCAGTACTGCGTGCATATGGTATATAGTCAGTACTGTGAGCATATGGTAAATATTTAGTACTAATAATAATAATAAAATCGGGAGATGTGAACCAGCGTCATTGCACACGCTTATAAACCATAACTGCGCTGTCACCAGTACGGACATCTGATAAGAAACTGTCGCCGTTCGCACGCAACTCCGTAGCTACAGTGATTTTGCTTTATTTACCCCAGATTGTTAACTCTGGTACCCATTACCTAGAGGCTGAGTGAACCATGGAAACCGCCCTGTTTCGAAACACGGTCGTGGGCTGCAGCTAGTCGAAGCTGCATTTGAAAGCGAGTCTCCTATCGACTGCGCTAACACAGCCTCTAATATATAGTTAGTACTGATAGCCTATAATATATAGTTAGTGCTGTTGTTATATAGTAGTTAGTAAATACTGCAAGACTATAGTGTATAGTTATTACTGAGAGCATGTGGTCTTCAATCATTACTACAAGCATGTGGTATTTGCTTAGTGCCGTTATCATGTAGGATATATAGTAGTACTTCAAAGCATTTATAGTTTTTACTGCGACAATATGGTATAAATTCAGTACTGTGACTATGTGTACATAGTACCTCACGAGATTGTACATAGTCAGTGTGTAGTGGAGATCATTTGTGTGCACTGGTTACAAAGAAATGCCAAACATAGCTGTCCCTAGAGTGCAGTGATGTGGTTTGTATCGACAAAATGTCTGGCCCTTTACTGTCATGTGTCTGTGTTCGTGCACTGTCATACATGCGCTGTGTGTTTGTGTGTGTGTCTGGGAGCAGTCTGTGCCGTATTTAGCACAACGGTGTAAACAAGACCAGATTTAGCTTCCACGTATGCTGTTTACTCATAATAAAAAAATAGAAAAAAAGTTAGTTTTTTTAGTCCTTTAGTGGCCGTTGCAGAACCAGCTCCAACATTGGCTGGGCTGTTTATGATTTCATGAGGTAATTTTACCTTCACTTGTTTGTCAAGGTCGTGTCGCGATACTATGTTTAAACCAACACAAGCCAGTCTGCTGCTAAATCGTTCGCAACTGGGATCAGATCCGGCACCATGGAATTATGAAGCACGTTCGCAGTGCTTAAGCCACAGACGCTCACACTTGTTTTATAGTGAGTGTGTTCGTCTTACAGATGATCAGTGTGTCTATCATTTCTGGGACTTGTTTGGGAAGACATTCCCGTATGGGTTTCGGAGCCCCATTGTTGACGAAAAAGGAATAGACCTGGTCTGCATACCAAATACAAACCATACTGGTCAAACTGATGTGCACGCAAAACTCAAGATCTAGAAAAAGACTAAGGCCCAGAAGTATGGAAACGTACAAAACTCCCCGCCTGACCTTGCAGCCGGTAATCTCTGAAAAGAAGAATGAGTAGTAGTTGTAGCAGCAGTAGCGCCCTGTTTACGCAAATAATAAGGTGCTAAATGAAAATAATCTAATAAAATACTGGTAATATCGTCTGCTGTATATACAATAGAAAAGCTTGAAAGAATGGCCTATGGGTTGGGGGGGGGGGGGGGGGGGGGGGGGGGGGGGGGGGGGGGGGGGGTGGGCGGGGGGGGGGGGGGGGGGGGGAGGAGGGGAGCGAGGCACAGCCCTGCCAGATCTTCCTAGGAAAAAAGATTGTATACAGGGTTAGGGGGACACAGTCCTGCGAGACCTATCCTAGGAAAAGATGGCTTATATACAGGGTTGGGGGAGACACAGCCCTACCAGACCTATTCTAGAAAAAAGATGGCTTCTATACATGGTTAGGGGAGACACAGCCCTACCAGACCTATTCTAGGAAAAGATCGCTTCTATACAGGGTTAGGAGAGACACAGCCATGCCAGACCTATTCTAGGAAAAGATGGCTTCTATACATGGTTAGGGGAGACACAGCCCTGCCAGACCTATTCTAGGAAAAGATGGTTTCTATACATGGTTAGGGGAGACACAGCCCTGCCAGACCTATTCTAGAAAAAAGATAGCTTCTATACAGGGTTAGGGGAGACACAGCCCTACCAGACCTATCTAGGAAAAGATGGCTTCTATACATGGTTAGGGGAGACACAGCCATGCCAGACCTATTCTAGGAAAAGATGGCTTCTATACAGGGTTAGGGGAGACACAGCCCTGCCAGACCTATTCTAGGAAAAGATGGCTTCTATACAGGGTTAGGGGAGACACAGCCCTGCCAGACCTATTCTAGGAAAAGATGGCTTATATACAGGGTTATGGGAGACACAGCCCTGCCAGACCTATTCTAGGAAAAGATGGCTTCTATACAGGGTTAGGGGAGACACAGCCATGCCAGACCTATTCTAGGAAAAGATGGCTTATATACATGGTTAGGGGAGACACAGTCCTGCCAGACCTATTCTAGGAAAAGATGGCTTCTATACAGGGTTAGGGGAGACACAGCCCTGCCAGACCTATTCTAGAAAAAAGAGGGCTTCTATACAGGGTTAGGGGGAATACAGCCCTGCCAGACCTTTTCTAGGAAAAGATATCTTCTATACAGGGTTAGGGGGGAATACAGCCCTGCCAGACCTTTTCTAGGAAAAAGATGGCTTCTATACAGGGTTAGGGGAGACACAGCCCTGCCAGACCTATTCTAGGAAAAGATGGCTTCTATACAGGGTTAGGGGAGACACAGCCATGCCAGACCTATTCTAGGAAAAGATGGCTTATATACATGGTTAGGGGAGACACAGTCCTGCCAGACCTATTCTAGGAAAAGATGGCTTATATACATGGTTAGGGGAGACACAGCCCTGCCAGACCTATTCTAGGAAAAGATGGCTTCTATACATGGTTAGGGGAGACACAGCCCTACCAGACCTATTCTAGGAAAAGATGGCTTCTATACAGGGTTAGGGGAGACACAGCCCTGCCAGACCTATTCTAGAAAAAGATATCTTCTATATAGGGTTAGGGAAGACACAGCCCCGCCAGACCTATTCTAGGAAAAGATATCTTCTATACAGGGTTAGGGGAGACACAACCCTGCCAGACCTATTCTAGGAAAAGATATCTTCTATACAGGGTTAGGGGAGACACAGCGCTGCCAGACCTATTCTAGGAAAAGATGGCTTATATACATGGTTAAGGGAGACACAGCCCTGCCAGACCTATTCTAGGAAAAGATGGCTTATATACATGGTTAGGGGAGACACAGCCCTGCCAGACCTGTTCTAGAAAAAAGATGGCTTCTATACAGGGTTAGGGGAGACACAGCCCTGCCAGACCTGTTCTAGAAAAAAGATGGCTTATATACATGGTTAGGGGAGACACAGCCATGCCAGACCTATTCTATGAAAAGATGGCTTATATACATGGTTAGGGGAGACACAGCCCTACCAGACCTATTCTAGGAAAAGATGGCTTATATACATGGTTAGGGGAGACACAGCCCTGCCAGACCTATTCTAGGAAAAGATGGCTTCTATACAGGGTTAGGGGAGACACAGCCATGCCAGACCTATTCTAGGAAAAGATGGCTTATATACATGGTTAGGGGAGACACAGCCCTGCCAGACCTGTTCTAGAAAAAAGATGGCTTCTATACAGGGTTAGGGGAGACACAGCCCTGCCAGAACTATTCTAGGAAAAGATGGCTTCTATACAGGGTTAGGGGAGACACAGCCCTGCCAGATCTATTCTAGGAAAAGATATCTTCTATACAGGGTTAGGGGAGACACAACCCTGCCAGACCTATTCTAGGAAAAGATGGCTTCTATACAGGGTTAGGGGAGACACAGCCCTACCAGACCTATTCTAGGAAAAGATATCTTCTATACAGGGTTAGGGGGGACACAGCCATGCCAGACCTATTCTAGGAAAAGATGGCTTCTATACAGGGTTAGGGGGGACTACAACCATGCCAGACCTATTCTAGGAAAAGATATCTTCTATACAGGGTTAGGAAGTAGACAGAACTAGGAAACAAGAGGCTGAGTTCACCTCTGCAGTTTTTTTTTTTGGGGGGGGGGTGAGGGGGGCGCCTCAGGGGCCTTCGTCCCCAGGTAAAGGTGCTCCTGACATAGTAAGTTTTCTTATACCTCCAGCTGTACCGACCGTGTTATTTATTTCAAATGTAGGTTTAGATTGCAGCCTCTGTGTTTACTTGAGAAATATATCATTTAGAGAGATGCAGTAGACATTGTCTCCTTTGTTATTCCAGCTTGAGAATGGGGAAAGCCGACGCTGACTCATTTGTTTCCAGACAATAACTGATTATGCCACTCCTACTTTACCAGTCTGCGGTGGCCCTGTTGGCTTGGGAAGAAATATGAGATAGACGCAAGTTTGTGCAGACACCGCACCACCACAACAAGTTCCGGTTGTCTATAGAAAATTACTGACACAATCTAGGATATGGAACAATCGCACAGCCTAATATATAGATAACATTTGCACACCCTGGCAACTAGAAAACACATTAACAGCCTAGGAATTATAGGCAAAGTAGCCTATAGAAATCCTAGGTTATAGACATCGTTGCTTACAGAGAATATAAAGACAAACGATAGATTGCACAGTTTGTTTTCTGTCACAGTACGCTGCGTTTACCCTTGTGAAACGGGCAGTTTCTGAATGTAGTTGAATTTCTGTTTCAGTTCGATATTTTCACTTGTGTGCTTAATTTTAATCAATTGTTACTGTTGTTTCTTGAAGAGATACACCAATAAATAATGCAGTCTAATGTTTGTGTGTTCTTTGTTCAAATTCGCAATTGGGGAAACACTGAGAGCGCCAGGCAAACGAAATTACCTCTTCGCTAAAGAGAAGCCTGTACAAAGCGAGATACTTGACGTGATCTATATGAAACGGTGCAAATGTCGCTCTGACAACCCCAGTTCTGTAGTTGTCATCGGTGCTCTTTTATGTGTAAACATGACCGATTGCAGAAGTTAACTAATAGAAACGTCAAAAGTGAAAACAAACTGGGGTACCTGGGTATCACTTTCGATAGAAGCCTGTCTCTTAAGGATAATATGGAGACAGTTGTGACGAAATACCAAAACGGACTCAGTGGATTCAATATCATGGCAGCGATGCACAAGGAACAAGGAGTGCTGTTCACAGTGATCCAGCTTATGATCCTCTCGGTGATAAATTATTGACTTGGAATGCTTCATAGTATCAAAGACACAGCTGATAACTCTTTAACGAATACAGAGTGAAGCCATGCGGGTAATTCTGGGATGAACAAAAGATACCCCGGTGGTATATATGCGATATAAACCTGCACTGCCCAAGGTAGAGCTAAGGGCCACAGACTGAAAAGAGCAAGGTCTTGGATGGCTCAGGTTAAAGACACAATTAGACATGTGTGCAGGCTTGAAGAGGAGGGGGTCAGAGTGCCCGAGCAACAGTCAGACTTGTGTCAGGTTCTGATCGCATTGGGCTATGAGTGCAGGGACTGATCAGAATATCTGAAATTCAACAAAGGATTGGTGCAAATTCCTGCCCACGTGATGTGATTGCCTACACTGATGGCTCTATGTTGAGAAGCAGAAGTGCATGGAGATTCAAAGCAAACTTGAGTGGATGTCATGATTCCTAGAAAAAGAGGCATTGCTCGAAATTGGACAGGATATTGGAAACACGTTATGCATGTGCACAGAAACTGGAAACGGATTCAGAGCCATCAACATAAAGGCATACAACGGTTTCTTTGCATATGGTCGCTTGAATCACAAATAGATCCATTTGCTGGCTAGTTCTCCTGCTCCATGCACGGAATGTTTGCAATGTCTTATGTTCAATAAAAGATACTTGAGAAACATTTATAAAGTCATGGCCTGTACTAAAAGATCAGAAAATATGAGCAAGAGCGGATTTGTGTACAGAAAGGATGTCTTTAATCATGTAGATGGGGTAGAAACAGTATTCATAAAACACCTGCATATCCGGTTTTTTCCTTCTGGTCTACCCTTCCGCCACATTAGGCCGAATATTGCAGTCTACTGTAATAATTCTGAATGGCTAAACTCACGGAACACCGTGTAACATCCAGCATATTCGTTTCTCCGCCAGTCATAGACGGGAGATATTGGAGTACGCACGGGAAGGGGGAATGTTAAACACCTGGGCTAGAAAGGCGATATTGTGCCAAATGCTGCCGTGAGTTGAGAGCCTAATAAGAAACAACACTGGTTGGTTTCCAGTTGAATGTGGTCGATTTTTAAATAAAAGAAACCACAGGAAGGAAGACAGTTTGGAAGCAATAAATAAGTCCGTCCAATTTAGAGACTGGCTATTTTCCCCCTGCATTAGACTGCCTGAAGATTAGTCTGTCGACAAATTATCCTCATTACACATGGAACCATTCAATCCATACGTGCTAGGATCCCCTCCTTTGATTCTGTGGGTGTTGGAAATTTCATGTCGAAATTCGCAGATATAACAGACTAGCTGTAAATCGCAACACAACCTGCCAACTGCCCTTTTAGGGGCAAACGCAGAATAAGAAAGTTATATATGCCGGTTATGTAAGGCGATATTTAAAAAGCGACTGTTCCAGCCTTCACAGAGCGTTGCTTATTGTCTCTGACGTCCCCTGCAGCAGAAAATTGATTTTCAGATATTGTTTATTCCAAGTACTCGTTGAGTATGGCAGAAAGTCAACAACATGTAGCAGTTCTCACACTTGATCTTGTTTGCTGTTTGTTTGTATCAAATATGTGGAGTTGTGCAACATACTTTGGCCACGGTTATTCTCCGACTGACTAGCATGTGGTATTTGTCCTGGACAAGCAGGCAACTTCCGCCTTATTTTGCTAGAACTGGCTGTCTCATGGTGGCCGGATGGCATATGTGGACTAGTTGTAGACATTGACCCTCCTTCTCTGTCCAGATTTGCCAGCAAAACGTTGGTCGCCTTCAGCACCAACTGTCAGGGCACAGTGTTTACCGGGCGCAATTTCTTTTTTTCTTCTAATTATGGATTGATTTTTGTTTTCTTGTGTGTTAGAGTGGGTCAGTTCTGACTTGCTTTTTTAAACATTCACTCTGTTACTTTTTTTTTTTAAAGGATTCTGAAAAAAATTAATGAAACAGACAAACAGGAAAGAGATTTAGAAACGTTGATAAAGTGGTAAATATATAAAGGGTTGATATAGCGAAAGAGATGGTAAAATATTTTTTTTTTTTTAAAGGGTTAAGTGTTAATGTTCAGTGGGAATAAAGTGGAAAGATGAGAAAGATGAGAGGAAAACAGAATGAAAGAAATGCGTGAATGAATGAATGAATTGACAGCAGTGCAGTAGGGACATTCCCGCAGGTGCTCCGTCTCCTTTTTATGTAGCCAACGAAGAGTGGAGATGCTATAGTTCCTATTGCAACCCTGATTTAGTCTATCAGTGTTTGCCCCTTAGTGTTGATAGTGTTGAAGACCTAACAGAACCTCTACTCACTCCCCTCCCGAATCTCTTTCTAGCAATTAGCCTATCAGTGAACGGATTCTCTGTCTGTTCCATTGCAGTTTTCATTTGTTTCGAATGAGCCTTCACCTCGTCAACTTTATCATAAAGTAGCTCACTGCCCAGAGGAGCGGCAGCAGCTAAACTAGCATCTGCTCGTTAACTCACACACCTGAATGTCATGGACAGAAAATCCACGATATGCCCCTGAATGGAACCTTATCAAGTGAAGTGCAAGCCACTCTGTGCGCATCACGTGGACGCGAGTATCTCTGCAAAGAGCAATCCCTTCCCGGCATCCTCAGTCCAGAGAGACTATTACTCTGTCCAAGACTGGCCGACAGTGTGAGGCATTCTTCGTGAGCTATTTTGTCAGCAGTACAAACATTTCTTGTAGTGACCTGCTTGTGCTATCAGCCCATGTCCTTTGCTTTTCTCTAAGGCCTCATGTAGATGGTTCCTGCAGCAGTCCCAAACCATTTTCCATCGAAATAATCAATTGCTGGTAAAGTGTATCGAGCTTTGTCTGTTCCATGCCCCTCGATGATGATGATGAGGATGTTGATGATAATGATGATCATGATGATGATATGAAGAAGAAGAAGAGGAAGCAGAAAGAAGAAGAAGAACAACAACAACAACAAGGGAATAGGAGGACGATAAGAAAGAGGTGAAAGCAGCATCGGAGGAATGAACAAGAAAAGCCAGAAAATATTGGACTAAAGAGTGGCTAATGTGAAAGTTAGCAGTTGGATTGTTTACCTCTGAAGAGTTTGCCTGTGGCAAAAACCTGAACGTTAACGCTGGCTGTTGCTGAATAACATTTAATGACTGCCTCTAAGATGTGTCTGTGTGTTGAATCTACATGTGTGTGTGCGCGCGCGCTCACTTTTAATGAAGAGTAAACATTAATCTTTCGTCCCACGCCTTCCACGTGTGTGCACTCAAATTAATTGCTTGTTTTCCACATTTGAAACAGAAAAGGGGAGGAAATAACTGCGAAATTTGCAGAAATCCAAACATTGTTGCTATGTGCACTCAATGGATTTGCGTTGATTTGAGAATGTAGAAATGTCTTTATCTGGCAAATATAATTAACATATGTCGTGTCGACAAGCTTTTGCCATCTTGGTTGGCCACCTAACACGATTATCCCTTACTAAGTCTTTCTTCTTGTTTTATCTGGCTTGTCCATTTATTTATTTGTCTCTTTTTAGAAGTTTCCATGGTTGAGTGATTGACGAAGCCGTTTGTTTCGTGTTGCGATGGTCTATGACTTTGTTTCGTGTTCCGATGGTCGATGAGTTTGTTTCGTGCTGCGATAGTCGATGAATTTGTTTCATGCTGTGTTAGTCGATGAGTTTTTTTTTTTCGTGCTGCGATGGTCGATGAGTTTGTTTCGTGCTGCGGTGGTCGATGAGTTTGTTTCGTGTTGTGATGATCGATGAGTTTGTTTCGTGTTGTGATGGTCGATGAGTTTGTTTCGTGCTGTGATGGTCGATGAGTTTGTTTCGTGCTGTGATGGTCGATGAGTTTGTTTCGTGCTGTGATGGTCGATGAGTTTGTTTCGTGCTGCGGTGGTCGATGAGTTTGCTTCGTGTTGTGATGGTCGATGAGTTTGTTTCGTGCTGCGGTGGTCGATGAGTTTGTTTCGTGCTGTGATGGTCGATGAGTTTGTTTCGTGCTGCGGTGGTCGATGAGTTTGCTTCGTGTTGTGATGGTCGATGAGTTTGTTTCGTGCTGCGGTGGTCGATGAGTTTGTTTCGTGCTGTGATGGTCGATGAGTTTGTTTCGTGCTGCGGTGGTCGATGAGTTTGTTTCGGACACTATCGTTCGGTTCACGAGCACACAGTTTGCACAGATAGCTAGGGATTGTTGCTGATACTGTGAAGTTCAATCTTCATGCCATGCTTTAAGCAGACGATCTTTTGTTTGTAGAGAGAGACTGTGTCCTTGTGGGTAAAGCGAAATATAAATGAAATAGATTTTCTAGCAATTAAAGCTTTAATCATGTTTATCTCTTTGTTTACCTCTTACTCTGTTGTGTTTGTGTGTGTGTTTGTTTTATGATTGGAGGTTCAACATTGACATCATAACACTCAGGCCACTCTAGTGTGTGCATCATCTCTATTAACAGATTGAGTTCGTTGGTTCCTAGGTTGGTGGAAGAAACCCTGCCCGCGTTCAACCGTGCCGTAGATAATCTCAGAGCGGTTGGATACTTATAGTTCTAGCCTCTTCTGTGTCCGCTGGCATGGTCCTTCCCGCTAGTGGCTGACTGGATTGGAACAAAAGCTGGCTTGTAGCTGCATGTAGTTGTTGATTTGTGGTTCCTAGTTGTGTGCATTAGCAGCTTTAGACAGTGCTGGGTTTAGACATAAGCTAAGAACTGAGCTAGTCTTCGGGCCTCAGAATCTTCAGGGCCTCAACAAATATTTTTTTTTTAAGTGTGAAAAATGCAAATGTAAATTTTATTTTAATAGAACTTTAAAGTGGATAATATAATTTCAGGTGTTTGCTTACATCTGTACCCTTCTGTCGTTTTATTGAGCTTCCTAATTATAGTTTTCTGTTCATTCCTTTTCAGTGTCAGCTCCGTTACTCTTAGCGTCAGTTATCATTATGTGCTTTTTAAATGAAATGCTCCTAATAATTGATGTTGTATTAAAATTCGTAATAAACGTTGGTTAAAAGCAAAAGACTCAACCAGTAACAGCAGGTTTTGTCCCATATAGACGGGTCTCTGTCCACAGAGTCACATTTAATCTGTCTGTGGCAACTAGGAAAGGATGTAACTACTTCTCCATGGGAATCCCCCATTACCCTATGTTGTGTAATATTATCACAGTCGACATGTTTGCATCCCCTCAGTCCTCCGATGCAGCAGCTACTGCAAGGTACCTCTACTGATTGTTTCCATGACGAGTTGGTTATAGTATCTCCTATCTTTACATCTGCATAGACGTGCTTCACCAAGCATGACACCTGGTCACGCAGTCGTGTTAGCGTCAGAGATTCGCCTGTAACACCCCCCCCCCCCCACCCCCAACTTTATCCTCACAGCGTTGATGATATCGCTGTGTCCATGCTTTTTCCCTTTTGAATTGATGCATTTCACTTTCACGTTACCGATCATGTCACTTCACATCACCAATTATGTCACCTCACATCATCAATCATATCATCTTACATCACCAATTATGTCACCTCACATCATCAATCATATCATCTTACATCACCAGTTATGTCAACTCACATCATCAATCATATCATCTTACATCACCAATTATGTCACCTCACATCATTAATCATATCACCTTACATTACCAATTATGTCACCTCACATCATCAATCATATCACCTTACATCACCAATTATGTCACCTCACATCATCAATCATCTTAAATCACCAATTATGTCACCTCACATCATCAATCATATCATCTTACATCACCAATTATGTCACCTCACATCATCAATCATCTTACATCACCAATTATGTCACCTCACATCATCAATCATATCATCTTACATCACCAATTATGTCACCTCACATCATCAATCATATCATCTTACATTACCAATTATGTCACCTCACATCATCAATCATATCATCTTACATCACCAATTATGTCACCTCACATCATCAATCATCTTAAATCACCAATTATGTCACCTCACATCATCAATCATATCATCTTACATCACCAATTATGTCACCTCACATCATCAATCATCTTACATCACCAATTATGTCACCTCACATCATCAATCATATCATCTTACATCACCAATTATGTCACCTCACATCATCAATCATATCATCTTACATTACCAATTATGTCACCTCACATCATCAATCATATCATCTTACATCACCAATTATGTCACCTCACATCATCAATCATATCATCTTACATAACCAATTATGTCACCTCACATCATCAATCATATAATCTGACATTACCAATTATGTCACCTCACATCATCAATCATCTTACATCACCAATTATGTCACCTCACATCATCAATCATATCATCTTACATCACCAATTATGTCACCTCACATCATCAATCATCTTACATCACCAATTATGTCACCTCACATCATCAATCATATCATCTTACATCACCAATTATGTCACCTCACATCATCAATCATCTTACATCACCAATTATGTCACCTCACATCATCAATCATATCATCTTACATCACCAATTATGTCACCTCACATCATCAATCATATCATCTTACATTACCAATTATGTCACCTCACATCATCAATCATATCATCTTACATCACCAATTATGTCACCTCACATCATCAATCATATCATCTTACATAACCAATTATGTCACCTCACATCATCAATCATCTTACATCACCAATTATGTCACCTCACATCATCAATCATATCATCTTACATCACCAATTATGTCACCTCACATCATCAATCATATCATCTTACATTACCAATCATTCCAGCGCAATCGACTTCGCAGCCACATGTACTCAGCATTTAAAATCGGTGAATCAGCCATGTGCACATGTGGATTGGACCTTGAGAGAACATGTCCTCCAAGACTGTCCAAAATACAATAAATCAAGGCAAAAACTTTTGGCCAAGAGAAACATCGGTGCAAGTCAAACTTTATGGCTGGCTGCGTGAATTACAAAAGACAGTGAATTTCATACTAGAGACAACATTGCAGTTATAGATAATTTATTTAAAGCGAACGAAAGAAGAAGATTTTATCTCACATCGCCAATCATTTCACCTCGCATTACCAGTAATTTCACCTTTCACCCCAAACGGTTTATCTTCAGCTCTTTTATTTAACTACTTGAAAATCATCAAATTGTTAGACGACCAGCGTCAGTGTCCCAAATATAGATACCATCTTAATCTGTGTCAGCTGTTCGTCACATTATACACGATCTTACGCATGTCTATATATATGTATTGTGTGCTGTGATCAAACGATGCCAATTTTATTATCCCTGATATTTTGGTCCACAAACAGCTAAATCGGCTCAATGAAACGTGGTGACCCGAGAAAGCTTGCCGCTTGAATTACTCACTAAATTGAGCCACCAGCTCTCAAAACAGCACATGCAATGCCAGGCTGTGCTGTGTTTTGTGTCTAGAATTGTGGCCAAGCTCTGGTTAGCTCACCATCCCCTGAAAATGGGGGAGTGAGGAGAAGCCAGTAGCTCAAAAAGGCACGCAAAAGAAAAAAACCCAGACATAATATTGATTGGACAATGTCGACCCAGTTTTTCTGGCAACCCTGCTGCTCTCGTTGAATGGGTTGTGTTAGGATAGTTAGTCAGCTTGACTTTAATTGGGAGCGTCGGAGGCTGTCAGTAAGGCGGAATTCTGTTAAACATCGGGAGATTACACCCCTTGGTAGATAGATACTTTTGTAGAGTGTCATCGGATTAGATCAATACTGTAGATATACTAGATCATTTTCTCTGTGAGACAGGATGACCTTACCTAATGTCTACCTTGTCTTAACTCCGGCCTTTATGTGTGACTAATATCTCTGTTTGTTAAATATTTGTGTTTCTTTGAATACTAATATTCATGGTTGATTTATTCATACTTCTGGCTGTTCAGTTAAGGTTTTTTTTTTTATTAATAGTTCTCATTTTTTCCAATAATATTAGTTGCTGTTTGGTTAATATTTCTGTTTTTCTTAACAATATGTATGGTTGTCTGATAAACAGCTCTAATCGCATGGCTGATATTTCTTTGTGTTCTGTCGTGAAAGCAACGAGCTAAGTCAGTCTAGTAGAGGTCCCTGCTCAGTCTAGTAGAGGTGACTGCTCAGTCTAGTAGAGGTTCCTGCCCAGTCTAGTAGAGGTCCCTGCCCAGTCTAGTAGAGGTCCCTGCCCAGTCTAGTAGAGGTCCCTGCCCCTGGTCAGTCTAGTAGTAGAGGTCCCTGCCCAGTCTAGTAGAGGTCCCTGCCCAGTCTAGTAGAGGTCCCTGCCCAGTCTAGTAGAGGTCCCTGCCCAGTCTAGTAGAGGTCCCTGCCCAGTCCAGTCCCCCTTCTCAGTCTAGTAGGAGGTCCCTGCTCAGTCTAGTAGAGGTCCCTGCCCAGTCTAGTAGAGGTCAGTCTAGTAGAGGTGAACTGCCCAGTCTAGTAGAGGTCCCTGCTCAGTCTAGTAGAGGTCCCTGCTCAGTCTAGTAGAGGTCCCTGCCAGTCTAGTAGAGGTCCCTGCCCAGTCTAGTAGAGGTGACTGCCCAGTCTAGTAGAGGTCCCTGCTCAGTCTAGTAGAGGTCCCTGCTCAGTCTAGTAGAGGTCCCTGCCCAGTCTAGTAGAGGTCCCTGCCCAGTCTAGTAGAGGTCCCTGCCCAGTCTAGTAGAGGTCCCTGCCCAGTCTAGTAGAGGTCCCTGCTCAGTCTAGTAGAGGTCCCTGCCCAGTCTAGTAGAGGTGACTGCTCAGTCTAGTAGAGGTCCCTGTCCAGTCTAGTAGAGGTCCCTGCCCAGTCTAGTAGAGGTCACTGCCCAGTCTAGTAGAGGTCCCTGCCCAGTCTAGTAGAGGTGACTGCTCAGTCTAGTAGAGGTCCCTGCCCAGTCTAGTAGAGGTGACTGCTCAGTCTAGTAGAGGTGACTGCCCAGTCTAGTAGAGGTCCCCCAGTCTAGTAGAGGTCCCTGCCCAGTCTAGTAGAGGTCCCTGCTCAGTCTAGTAGAGGTCCCTGCCCAGTCTAGTAGAGGTGACTGCTCAGTCTAGTAGAGGTCCCTGCCCAGTCTAGTAGAGGTGACTGCTCAGTCCCTAGTAGTAGGTCCCTGCCCAGTCTAGTAGAGGTGACTGCTCAGTCTAGTAGAGGTCCCTGCCCAGTCTAGTAGAGGTGACTGCCCAGTCTAGTAGAGGTCCCTGCCCAGGTCTAGTAGAGGTCCCTGCCCAGTCTAGTAGAGGTGACTGCCTCAGTCTAGTAGAGGTCCCTGCCCAGTCTAGTAGAGGTCCCTGCTCAGTCTAGTAGAGGTGACTGCTCAGTCTAGTAGAGGTCCCTGCCCAGTCTAGTAGAGGTCCCTGCCCAGTCTAGTAGAGGTGACTGCTCAGTCTAGTAGAGGTCCCTGCCCAGTCTAGTAGAGGTCCCTGCTCAGTCTAGTAGAGGTCCCTGCTCAGTCTAGTAGAGGTCCCTGCTCAGTCTAGTAGAGGTCCTGCCCAGTCTAGTAGAGGTCCCTGCTCAGTCTAGTAGAGGTCCCTGCTCAGTCTAGTAGAGGTCCCTGCCCAGTCTAGTAGAGGTCCCTGCTCAGTCTAGTAGAGGTCCCTGCCCAGTCTAGTAGAGGTCCCTGCCTAGTAGAGTCTAGTAGAGGTCCCTGCTCAGTCTAGTAGAGGTCCCTGCTCAGTCTAGTAGAGTCCCTGCTCAGTCTAGTAGAGGTGACTGCCCAGTCTAGTAGAGGTCCCTGCCCAGTCTAGTAGAGGTGACTGCCCAGTCTAGTAGAGGTGACTGCTCAGTCTAGTAGAGGTCCCTGCCCAGTCTAGTAGAGGTCCCTGCCCAGTCTAGTAGAGGTGACTGCTCAGTCTAGTAGAGGTCCCTGCTCAGTCTAGTAGAGGTCCCTGCCAGTCTAGTAGAGGTCCCCTGCCCAGTCTAGTAGAGGTCCCTGCCCAGTCTAGTAGAGGTGACTGCCCAGTCTAGTAGAGGTCCCTGCCCAGTCTAGTAGAGGTCCCTGCCCAGTCTAGTAGAGGTCCCTGCCCAGTCTAGTAGAGGTCCCTGCCCAGTCTAGTAGAGGTGACTGCCCAGTCTAGTAGAGGTCCCTGCCCAGTCTAGTAGAGGTCCCTGCCCAGTCTAGTAGAGGTCCCTGCCCAGTCTAGTAGAGGTCCCTGCCCAGTCTAGCAGAGGTCCCTGCCCAGTCTAGTAGAGGTGACTGCCCAGTCTAGTAGAGGTGACTGCTCAGTCTAGTAGAGGTCCCTGCCCAGTCTAGTAGAGGTCCCTGCTCAGTCTAGTAGAGGTCCCTGCCCAGTCTAGTAGAGGTCCCTGCCCAGTCTAGTAGAGGTCCCTGCTCAGTCTAGTAGAGGTCCCTGCCCAGTCTAGTAGAGGTCCCTGCCCAGTCTAGTAGAGGTGACTGCTCAGTCTAGTAGAGGTCCCTGCCCAGTCTAGTAGAGGTCCCTGCCCAGTCTAGTAGAGGTCCCTGCTCAGTCTAGTAGAGGTCCCTGCTCAGTCTAGTAGAGGTCCCTGCTCAGTCTAGTAGAGGTGACTGCCCAGTCTAGTAGAGGTCCCTGCCAGTCTAGTAGAGGTCCCTGCTCAGTCTAGTCTAGTCTAGTAGAGGTCCCTGCTCAGTCTAGTAGAGGTCCCTGCTCAGTCTAGTAGAGGTGACTGCCCAGTCTAGTAGAGGTCCCTGCCCAGTCTAGTAGAGGTCCCTGCCCAGTCTAGTAGAGGTCCCTGCCCAGTCTAGTAGAGGTGACTGCCCAGTCTAGTAGAGGTCCCTGCCCAGTCTAGTAGAGGTGACTGCCCAGTCTAGTAGAGTCCCTGCCCAGTCTAGTAGAGGTCCCTGCCCAGTCTAGTAGAGGTCCCTGCTCAGTCTAGTAGAGGTCCCTGCCCAGTCTAGTAGAGGTGACTGCCCAGTCTAGTAGAGGTCCCTGCCCAGTCTAGTAGAGGTCCCTGCTCAGTCTAGTAGAGGTGACTGCCCAGTCTAGTAGAGGTGACTGCCCAGTCTAGTAGAGGTGACTGCCCAGTCTAGTAGAGGTCCCTGCCCAGTCTAGTAGAGGTCCCTGCCCAGTCTAGTAGAGGTCCCTGCTCAGTCTAGTAGAGGTCCCTGCTCAGTCTAGTAGAGGTCCCTGCTCAGTCTAGTAGAGGTCCCTGCCCAGTCTAGTAGAGGTGACTGCTCAGTCTAGTAGAGGTCCCTGCTCAGTCTAGTAGAGGTCCCTGCCCAGTCTAGTAGAGGTCCCTGCCCAGTCTAGTAGAGGTCCCTGCCCAGTCTAGTAGAGGTCCCTGCCCAGTCTAGTAGAGGTCCCTGCTCAGTCTAGTAGAGGTCCCTGCCCAGTCTAGTAGAGGACTGCTCAGTCTAGTAGAGGTCCCTGCTCAGTCTAGTAGAGGTCCCTGCCCAGTCTAGTAGAGGTCCCTGCTCAGTCTAGTAGAGGTGACTGCCCAGTCTAGTAGAGGTCCCTGCTCAGTCTAGTAGAGGTCCCTGCTCAGTCTAGTAGAGGTCCCTGCCCAGTCTAGTAGAGGTGACTGCCCAGTCTAGTAGAGGTCCCTGCCCAGTCTAGTAGAGGTCCCTGCCCAGTCTAGTAGAGGTCCCTGCCCAGTCTAGTAGAGGTCCCTGCCCAGTCTAGTAGAGGTGACTGCCCAGTCTAGTAGAGGTGACTGCTCAGTCTAGTAGAGGTCCCTGCTCAGTCTAGTAGAGGTCCCTGCCCAGTCTAGTAGAGGTCCCTGCCCAGTCTAGTAGAGGTCCCTGCCCAGTCTAGTAGAGGTCCCTGCCCAGTCTAGTAGAGGTCCCTGCTCAGTCTAGTAGAGGTGACTGCTCAGTCTAGTAGAGGTCCCTGCCCAGTCTAGTAGAGGTCCCTGCTTAGTCTAGTAGAGGTCCCTGCTCAGTCTAGTAGAGGTCCCTGCTCAGTCTAGTAGAGGTCCCTGCTCAGTCTAGTAGAGGTGACTGCCCAGTCTAGTAGAGGTCCCTGCCCAGTCTAGTAGAGGTCCCTGCCCAGTCTAGTAGAGGTCCCTGCTCAGTCTAGTAGAGGTCCCTGCCCAGTCTAGTAGAGGTCCCTGTCCAGTCTAGTAGAGGTCCCTGCTCAGTCTAGTAGAGGTCCCTGCTCAGTCTAGTAGAGGTCCCTGCTCAGTCTAGTAGAGGTGACTGCTCAGTCTAGTAGAGGTCCCTGCCCAGTCTAGTAGAGGTCCCTGCTCAGTCTAGTAGAGGTCCCTGCTCAGTCTAGTAGAGGTCCCTGCCCAGTCTAGTAGAGGTCCCTGCCCAGTCTAGTAGAGGTCCCTGCCCAGTCTAGTAGAGGTCCCTGCCCAGTCTAGTAGAGGTCCCTGCCCAGTCTAGTAGAGGTCCCTGCCCAGTCTAGTAGAGGTCCCTGCCCAGTCTAGTAGAGGTCCCTGCCCAGTCTAGTAGAGGTCCCTGCCCAGTCTAGTAGAGGTGACTGCCCAGTCTAGTAGAGGTCCCTGCTCAGTCTAGTAGAGGTCCCTGCCCAGTCTAGTAGAGGTCCCTGCTCAGTCTAGTAGAGGTCCCTGCTCAGTCTAGTAGAGGTCCCTGCTCAGTCTAGTAGAGGTCCCTGCCCAGTCTAGTAGAGGTGACTGCTCAGTCTAGTAGAGGTCCCTGCTCAGTCTAGTAGAGGTCAATGCCCAGTCTAGTAGAGGTCAATGCCCAGTCTAGTAAAGGTGATTGCCCAGTCTAGTAGAGGTCCCTGCCCAGTCTAGTAAAGGTCCCTGCTCAGTCTAGTAGAGGTGACTGCCCAGTCTAGTAGAGGTGACTGCTCAGTCTAGTAGAGGTCCCTGCTCAGTCTAGTAGAGGTCCCTGCCCAGTCTAGTAGAGGTCCCTGCCCAGTCTAGTAGAGGTCCCTGCTCAGTCTAGTAGAGGTGACTGCCCAGTCTAGTAGAGGTCCCTGCTCAGTCTAGTAGAGGTCCCTGCTCAGTCTAGTAGAGGTGACTGCCCAGTCTAGTAGAGGTGACTGCCCAGTCTAGTAGAGGTCCCTGCCCAGTCTAGTACAGGTCCCTGCTCAGTCTAGTAGAGGTCCCTGCCCAGTCTAGTAGAGGTCCCTGCCCAGTCTAGTAGAGGTCCCTGCTCAGTCTAGTAGAGGTCCCTGCTGCTCAGTCTAGTAGAGGTCCCTGTCCAGTCTAGTAGAGGTCCCTGCTCAGTCTAGTAGAGGTCCCTGCTCAGTCTAGTAGAGGTCCCTGCTCAGTCTAGTAGAGGTGACTGCTTAGTCTAGTAGAGGTCCCTGCTCAGTCTAGTAGAGGTCCCTGCTCAGTCTAGTAGAGGTGACTGCCCAGTCTAGTAGAGGTCCCTGTTCAGTCTAGTAGAGGTCCCTGCTCAGTCTAGTAGAGGTGACTGCCCAGTCTAGTAGAGGTCCCTGCCCAGTCTAGTAGAGGTCCCTGCCCAGTCTAGTAGAGGTCCCTGCCCAGTCTAGTAGAGGTGACTGCCCAGTCTAGTAGAGGTCCCTGCCCAGTCTAGTAGAGGTGACTGCCCAGTCTAGTAGAGGTGACTGCCCAGTCTAGTAGAGGTCCCTGCCCAGTCTAGTAGAGGTCCCTGCTCAGTCTAGTAGAGGTGACTGCCCAGTCTAGTAGAGGTGACTGCCCAGTCTAGTAGAGGTCCCTGCTCAGTCTAGTAGAGGTCCCTGCTCAGTCTAGTAGAGGTGACTGCCCAGTCTAGTAGAGGTGACTGCCCAGTCTAGTAGAGTTGACTGCCCAGTCTAGTAGAGGTCCCTGCTCAGTCTAGTAGAGGTCCCTGCCCAGTCTAGTAGAGGTCCCTGCTCAGTCTAGTAGAGGTGACTGCTCAGTCTAGTAGAGGTCCCTGCTCAGTCTAGTAGAGGTCAATGCCCAGTCTAGTAGAGGTCAATGCCCAGTCTAGTAGAGGTCCCTGCTCAGTCTAGTAGAGGTCCCTGCCCAGTCTAGTAAAGGTCCCTGCTCAGTCTAGTAGAGGTCAATGACCAGTCTAGTAGAGGTCCCTGCTCAGTCTAGTAGAGGTCAATGCTCAGTCTAGTAGAGGTCAATGCCCAGTCTAGTAAAGGTGATTGCCCAGTCTAGTAGAGGTCCCTGCCCAGTCTAGTAAAGGTCCCTGCTCAGTCTAGTAGAGGTGACTGCCCAGTCTAGTTGAGGTCCCTGCCCAGTCTAGTAGAGGTCCCTGCTTAGTCTAGTAGAGGTCCCTGCTCAGTCTAGTAGAGGTCCCTGCTCAGTCTAGTAGAGGTCCCTGCTCAGTCTAGTAGAGGTGACTGCCCAGTCTAGTAGAGGTGACTGCCCAGTCTAGTAGAGGTGACTGCCCAGTCTAGTAGAGGTGACTGCCCAGTCTAGTAGAGGTGACTGCCCAGTCTAGTAGAGGTGACTGCCCAGTCTAGTAGAGGTGACTGCCCAGTCTAGTAGAGGTGACTGCCCAGTCTAGTAGAGGTCCCTGCTCAATCTAGTAGAGGTCCCTGCTCAGTCTAGTAGAGGTGACTGCCCAGTCTAGTAGAGGTCCCTGCCCAGTCTAGTAGAGTTGACTGCCCAGTCTAGTAGAGGTCCCTGCTTAGTCTAGTAGAGGTCCCTGCCCAGTCTAGTAGAGGTCCCTGCTCAGTCTAGTAGAGGTCCCTGCTCAGTCTAGTAGAGGTCCCTGCCCAGTCTAGTAGAGGTGACTGCTCAGTCTAGTAGAGGTCCCTGCCCAGTCTAGTAGAAGTGACTGCTCAGTCTAGTAGAGGTCCCTGCCCAGTCTAGTAGAGGTGACTGCTCAGTCTAGTAGAGGTCCCTGCTCAGTCTAGTAGAGGTGACTGCCCAGTCTAGTAGAGGTCCCTGCCCAGTCTAGTAGAGGTCCCTGCCCAGTCTAGTAGAGGTGACTGCTCAGTCTAGTAGAGGTCCCTGCCCAGTCTAGTAGAGGTGCCTGCTCAGTCTAGTAGAGGTCCCTGCCCAGTCTAGTAGAGGTGACTGCTCAGTCTAGTAGAGGTCCCTGCCCAGTCTAGTAGAGGTGACTGCCCAGCCTAGTAGAGGTTCCTGTCGTCTAGTAGAGGTCCCTGCTCAGTCTAGTAGAGGTCCCTGCCCAGTCTAGTAGAGGTCCCTGCCCAGTCTAGTAGAGGTCCCTGCTCAGTCTAGTAGAGGTCCCTGCCCAGTCTAGTAGAGGTCCCTGCCCAGTCTAGTAGAGGTGACTGCCCAGTCTAGTAGAGGTGACTGCCCAGTCTAGTAGAGGTCCCTGCTCAGTCTAGTAGAGGTCCCTGCCCAGTCTAGTAGAGGTCCCTGCTCAGTCTAGTAGAGGTCCCTGCTCAGTCTAGTAGAGGTCCCTGCCCAGTCTAGTAGAGGTGACTGCTCAGTCTAGTAGAGGTCCCTGCTCAGTCTAGTAGAGGTCAATGCCCAGTCTAGTAGAGGTCAATGCCCAGTCTAGTAAAGGTGATTGCCCAGTCTAGTAGAGGTCCCTGCCCAGTCTAGTAAAGGTCCCTGCTCAGTCTAGTAGAGGTGACTGCCCAGTCTAGTAGAGGTGACTGCTCAGTCTAGTAGAGGTCCCTGCTCAGTCTAGTAGAGGTGACTGCCCAGTCTAGTAGAGGTCCCTGCCCAGTCTAGTAGAGGTCCCTGCTCAGTCTAGTAGAGGTGACTGCCCAGTCTAGTAGAGGTCCCTGCTCAGTCTAGTAGAGGTCCCTGCTCAGTCTAGTAGAGGTGACTGCCCAGTCTAGTAGAGGTGACTGCCCAGTCTAGTATAGGTCCCTGCCCAGTCTAGTACAGGTCCCTGCTCAGTCTAGTAGAGGTCCCTGCCCAGTCTAGTAGAGGTCCCTGCCCAGTCTAGTAGAGGTGACTGCTCAGTCTAGTAGAGGTCCCTGCCCAGTCTAGTAGAGGTCCCTGCTCAGTCTAGTAGAGGTCCCTGCTCAGTCTAGTAGAGGTCCCTGCTCAGTCTAGTAGAGGTGACTGCTCAGTCTAGTAGAGGTCCCTGCTCAGTCTAGTAGAGGTCCCTGCTCAGTCTAGTAGAGGTGACTGCCCAGTCTAGTAGAGGTCCCTGTTCAGTCTAGTAGAGGTCCCTGCTCAGTCTAGTAGAGGTGACTGCCCAGTCTAGTAGAGGTCCCTGCCCAGTCTAGTAGAGGTCCCTGCCCAGTCTAGTAGAGGTCCCTGCCCAGTCTAGTAGAGGTGACTGCCCAGTCTAGTAGAGGTCCCTGCCCAGTCTAGTAGAGGTGACTGCCCAGTCTAGTAGAGGTGACTGCCCAGTCTAGTAGAGGTCCCTGCCCAGTCTAGTAGAGGTCCCTGCTCAGTCTAGTAGAGGTGACTGCCCAGTCTAGTAGAGGTGACTGCCCAGTCTAGTAGAGGTCCCTGCTCAGTCTAGTAGAGGTCCCTGCTCAGTCTAGTAGAGGTGACTGCCCAGTCTAGTAGAGGTGACTGCCCAGTCTAGTAGAGTTGACTGCCCAGTCTAGTAGAGGTCCCTGCTCAGTCTAGTAGAGGTCCCTGCCCAGTCTAGTAGAGGTCCCTGCTCAGTCTAGTAGAGGTGACTGCTCAGTCTAGTAGAGGTCCCTGCTCAGTCTAGTAGAGGTCAATGCCCAGTCTAGTAGAGGTCAATGCCCAGTCTAGTAGAGGTCCCTGCTCAGTCTAGTAGAGGTCCCTGCCCAGTCTAGTAAAGGTCCCTGCTCAGTCTAGTAGAGGTCAATGCCCAGTCTAGTAGAGGTCCCTGCTCAGTCTAGTAGAGGTGACTGCTCAGTCTAGTAGAGGTCCCTGCCCAGTCTAGTAGAAGTGACTGCTCAGTCTAGTAGAGGTCCCTGCCCAGTCTAGTAGAGGTGACTGCTCAGTCTAGTAGAGGTCCCTGCTCAGTCTAGTAGAGGTGACTGCCCAGTCTAGTAGAGGTCCCTGCCCAGTCTAGTAGAGGTCCCTGCCCAGTCTAGTAGAGGTGACTGCTCAGTCTAGTAGAGGTCCCTGCCCAGTCTAGTAGAGGTGCCTGCTCAGTCTAGTAGAGGTCCCTGCCCAGTCTAGTAGAGGTGACTGCTCAGTCTAGTAGAGGTCCCTGCCCAGTCTAGTAGAGGTGACTGCCCAGTCTAGTAGAGGTTCCTGTCGTCTAGTAGAGGTCCCTGCCCAGTCTAGTAGAGGTGACTGCTCAGTCTAGTAGAGGTCCCTGCCCAGTCTAGTAGAGTTCCCTGCCCAGTCTAGTAGAGGTGACTGCTCAGTCTAGTAGAGGTCCCTGCCCAGTCTAGTAGAGGTCCCTGCCCAGTCTAGTAGAGGTCCCTGCTCAGTCTAGTAGAGGTCCCTGCTCAGTCTAGTAGAGGTCCCTGCTCAGTCTAGTAGAGGTCCCTGCCCAGTTCTGCCCTTAAAGTTGACTGTTTTGTTCAGAATCTTTTTACCCCTCTTGTCTGACTGTGTTACTGGCAACTCTTTTCTTCTCCTTCTCCCCCACCCTCTTTTTTCCCCCAACTTACCTCTGTGCCTTTTCGCTGGACCATGTTATTTGCTCAGTTGTGAATCTGCCTTCGCTATCACTACTAGATTACACACATACCTTTCATTATCTGCCTTCGCTATCACTACTAGATTACACACATACCTTTCATTATCTGCCTTCGCTATCACTACTAGATTACACACATACCTTTCATTATCTGCCTTCGCTATCACTACTAGATTACACACATACCTTTCATTATCTGCCTTCGCTATCACTACTAGATTACACACATACCTTTCATTATCTGCCTTTGCTATCACTACTAGATTACACACATACCCTTCATTATCTGCCTTCGCTATCACTACTAGATTACACACATGCCTTTCATTATCTGCCTTCGCTATCACTACTAGATTACACACATGCCTTTCATTATCTGCCTTCGCTTTCACTACTAGATTACACACATACCTTTCATTATCTGCCTTCGCTTTCACTACTAGATTACACACATACCTTTCATTATCTGCCTTCGCTATCACTACTAGATTACACACATACCTTTCATTATCTGCCTTCGCTATCACTACTAGATTACACACATACCTTTCATTATCTGCCTTCGCTATCACTACTAGATTACACACATACCTTTCATTATCTGCCTTCGCTATCACTACTAGATTACACACATACCTTTCATTATCTGCCTTCGCTATCACTACTAGATTACACACATACCTTTCATTATCTGCCTTCGCTATCACTACTAGATTACACACATGCCTTTCATTATCTGCCTTCGCTATCACTACTAGATTACACACATGCCTTTCATTATCTGCCTTCGCTATCATTACTAGATTACACACATGCCTTTCATTATCTGCCTTCGCTATCATTACTAGATTACACACATGCCTTTCATTATCTGCCTTCGCTATCACTACTAGATTACACACATGCCTTTCATTATCTGCCTTCGCTATCATTACTAGATTACACACATGCCTTTCATTATCTGCCTCTATTTTGCTACTTGCCAAATCCCAGTTACGTAAGCTGATTTAAGAATCAGATCTCTCCGTTTCGTTGTTTATTCTGTACCTTTATCCCCCACCCACCCCGTTTTTTCCACCCAGAGTAGTTTTAAAATGAGAGTCGTCAATTTGCCTGTGTGCTCAATATTGCTGTACGGTGCAGAAACTTGGACAATGAACTGGCAACTCGAAATTCGAATTGGTTCTCTCGAAATATGGGTATACCGAAGAATAGGTCGTATTTCATGGAAACAAACTCAGAGGTTCATGGAAGACTTCTAATGAAAATAGAATAACTTTTGAAAAAAAAAAATTAAAAATAAGGTAATTTAAAAAAACAAAAAATAAACATGTGACAGCTGCAATAGTTTAGCCATTTTAAAAGACAGCACTTAAAAAAAACCAAACTGGAGAGAAAATTCTAGGTGAAAAGAGCAAGAGGTAGACAACGTTACATGTGGGAGGACAACGTCAAGAGATGGACGAACAGTAGTCTGAGAGTGTACAAATAAGACAAGAGACAGAGCGTGTTGGTGATCCATTTCGGCCAACCTTCATTGCGAGGGCGGCACCTGATTGATTGAATGTAGTTAAGTCAGTTGATTTGTGCACCAACTTCTGTCTCAGGAAATATGTGACGAGGACTCAATCTTTTCCACGGTTGGATTCTCGTTTCCCCATCAAAAAGCTGCTTTCTCTAGACCAGCGGTTCTCAAATTGGGTGCCGCGAGCATATACCAGGGGTGCTGCGAGCGTTGCCAGGGGTGCCGCGAGCGTATGCCAGGGGTGCCGCGAGCGTATGCCAGGGGTGCCGCGAGCGTATGCCAGGGGTGCCGCGAGCGTATGCCAGGGGTGGCCCGAGCGTATACCAGGGGTGCCGCGAGCGTATGCCAGGGGTGCCGCGAGCGTGTGCCAGGGGTGCCGCGAGCGTATGCCAGGGGTGCCGCGAGCGTATGCCAGGGGTGGCCCGAGCGTATACCAGGGGTGCCGCTAGCGGATACCAGGGGTGCCACTAGCGTATACCAGGGGTGCCGCTAGAGTATAACAGGGGTGCCGCGAGCGGATACCAGGGGTGCCGCGAGCGTATACCAGGGGTGCCGCGAGCGTATACCAGGGGTGCCGCGATCGTATGCCAGGGGTGCCGCGAGCGTATGCCAAGGGTGCCGCGAGCGTATGCCAGGGGTGCCGCGAGCGTATGCCAGGGGTGCCGCGAGCGTATGCCAGGGGTGCCGCGAGCGTATGCCAGGGGTGCCGCGAGCGTATGCCAGGGGTGCCGCGGCAGTAATCGAGAATTTTTCAAAATCTGCTTGAGATCAGCAAAGGCAGCAGTTTAAAACAGAAATACCTTGAAGGAGGCCGTGAAGAGTTCTGGATGCAGGTGTATTCAGAAAAAAATGCCATTGGCAAGGCTGCAGTGCATTCTCAGCCTAGCTTACATTAAATACAATTTTAAAAAGAGACAGTTTTTGCCCGACAAGGACGCCGCGGCGAAATAAGTTTGAGAAATGCTGTTCTAGACCTCTGTCCGCGATTATCCAGCTCTAGTTGTATACGTCATCCTCAGGTGCCTTGCTGACTATCGTGGGCGATCAGGCCTCTCCACAATCCGCGAACTCCTGCAGCAAGTATCAGTCAGTTTGTGTGCTGACACACCTCCATGCTATCCAACAACACTGTCAAGAATTTTATTCCGTTGTCTTTCTCTATCCCTCCTTCCACTGATCTTTCCAGTGGTCACAACATGTTCTATTTTCCCTCTTCTCATAACATGGCCGAAAAATAATGACTTGAATACCTAAGAGGTTGTAAAATGCGTTTACTAAAACCTGTGTCTTAGAGCTGCGCTTCGTATAATTACTCAAAGGTATTTGTCATTTGTGTGCGTTTGTTGTGGTCGCTGTTTCAGTCCTGTTTCTTCGCTCACTGGAAAAAGATTGTGAATTACTTTTTTTTTAAATGAAGTCTTGTCTCTGAAATGTCTTCTATCACTTGTGGCGGTAATCCCACACAGCTGACCTACACTTTTTGTTTACCATTGCTGACATTCCACAATGCTACCATAGTTAACCCAGTTTTATTCCTGGATGTAACCACACACTCATTTAAACTGCTGCAGTACTGACAAGAGAAAATAACTACTGTCAGAGTCACAAACATGAGCCCTGAAAGATAAACAGCAACTTCAATGTTTACAACAGGGAGGGTACGAGAATAAATGCTGGGGTTGCAGAACAGAAATATCTAACGAATGTGTTACAGGCGAAAGGTTGGCCTAGAAGTAAAACCTGGGAGAGATCAGCGAGCAGGAGAACTAATTCCTGGGGGTGATAGCTGTCAAATAACTGAAACATGCCTTGTTAATACGTGAAGGATCGTCGGCGTTTACGAAACCACATACCGTCTGCTAACTTCCTTGATGTACAAGTTCAGATGGGTGCAGGGCATTCATCGCGAAGCCTGCCTTCTCACTGAGGCAAGCCATCAGCAGTGTTGCCACTTTTTTGGGTGACAAAAAACATGCAATACGGAGTCAGAAAATATCTAAAAACATCTAAATTTGCGTGGGAAAACATCTAGAAAAAAATCAGGCCGAATTTTATTGTCAAGATAGCATTAAAGAGGTCAAATTTCATCCTGTTTCTTTGGTTAGATTTGATAAATTCACTCAAAATGACAAAAATCTAGAAAAATATCTACCATTTACACGTCAAAAACGCCATCTAAATGCAAGGGAAAACATCTAAATCTGGTTATAAAACATCCAAAATGGCAACACTGGCCATCAGTATCAATATTAATAAAAATGTTAATTTTCCGATGTTGTAATCCCTAAACTCGGAAACTACTGAACCGTTTGCTTTGAAATTTGCACACAACATTGCCATTGACTCCAAGCGTGATTATTTTGGTAAGAAAATCGCACAAACCACGAACGACGTAGCTCTAGCAACGGTCAAATCATTATTTGTTTTGTTGCCGGCCCGAATTTCAATTTAGTTGATTGTGGCTATTTTTAGCTGCCGAGCTTTTATTGAGCTTTACATTATTATATAATCTCATTTCCATTATCTGCTCGAGTGTTTGGTAGCGTGGTTGTAACTATTCTGCTTATCATGCAGGTGACCTGCGTTCGATTCCCCGTTAGGTGATATAATGTTTTTTTTAGCCCCTAACTGGGCGACTGGCACGTTGTTTTGTGGTTTATGGCTAGGCTGCGATATCTACGACGTTTTCGGTTTCGGGGTTTACAGCTAGCCTGCGACAGCGGCGACGGGATGCTCAGTGGTCATGTCACGGGTATTCTTCGTTCGCCGACGAGAGAGCCGTTGGCACGTTGTGTTGTGGCTTACAGCTAGGCTGCGAAATCTGACATAAACTCTTCAGTCTTCGGTAGTATAGTTTTAAGTATTCCCTCCTTCACGCGGGTGACCGGTGTTCGATTCCCCACTGGGTGATAATGGTTCTTTTTCCCTTTAAAGGCTGGTTGCCACGTTGTGTTGTGGGTTACAGCTAGGCTGCGATATCTGAGCCTTTCGCCCAAAGACATCCATTTTCAGTTAGTCACAATTAGTCTCCCTGCGACGCTTCTCAATCAAAAACTATTCGGCGATGACAGAAACTGTTACCTAAGACGGCTAACAGTCCAGTTTACTTTGGGTGGACACGGATGCCAAGGTCAGTTAAAAATCGCTCCTTCGGAGAAAGAGAGAGATGACGGGTGCGGGGTATTTTTCTCCGCTATTCGTGTGTATAGTGTACTTTTTACTGTGGGTTCTATCACTGGTTACGTGATGAATTTTTTTTTTAATTTCTATGTCGGGGGGGGGGGGGGGGGGGGGAACATTAAACTAAATAGTCCGTGGCGACAGCATGCGGCGTTAACTCCTCTTTTCTACACCGACGTACACAGACTGTAGTGACATTTGTTGTTGTTGTTGTTGTTGTTGTTGTTGTTGTGATGGTAGTGGTGGTAGTGGTTGCAGTAGTACTGGTACTGGATGGGTGATGTGGTAGCTGTTACACTGACTACATTTACTTCTCTGTATAAGTTAATGCTACCTATTTAAGTCTGGGTGAACACGGATGCCAAGCTCAATTTAGTTACAATATTTCGTCACACGGTGACTTTTCCATCCTTCGGAGAGGGAAATATGATGGGGGGAGGGGTTTATGTCAGACAGAGTTAGCTGAGAGAGCTTAAAATCATAATTATTTCTATTTTAAGAATTTCGCCATGGATGATTTTTCAGTCCTCCTGAAAGGGAGATATTCGCAAGGTGATGATTTTTCAATCTTTCGGAGAGGGAAATATGACTGGTGGGGAGGGGGGGGGGTGTATATCAGACAAAGTTAGCTGAGAGAGCTTAAAATATTATTTTAATGTTCTCTTTTTTTAACTATTTTTATTTCAATAATATTGCCAGGTGATGATTTTTCAATCCTACGGAGAGGGAGATATGATTGGTGGAAAAAGGGGGGGGGGGGGTAGTAGCCAGACACAGTTAGCTGAGAGAGCTAAATATATTATTTTTGAGCTCTCATTTCTTAACTTTTTTTTCTAATAATTTAATAATTTTTTCGTCCTTCATGACTTCGCCAGGTGATTTTTCAATCCTTCGGACATGATTAGGTGGTGGGGGGGGGGGGAGCCTAAAATATTATTTTAATGTTCTCTTTTTTAAAAAAGGGAAAAAAAAAAAAAAAAAAAAAAAAAAAAAAACTAAAAAAATCTAACTATTTCTATTTGAATCATATCGCCAGGTGATGATTTTTTTCAATCCTACGGAGAGGGAGATATGATTGGTGAAAAGGGGGTGGGGGAGGGGGGGGGGTTATGTCAAACACTGTTAGCTGAGAGAACTTAAGATATTATTTTAAAGTTCTCATTTCTTAATTATTTCTGTTTTGAAAATTTCGCCATGGATGATTTTTTTAATCCTTCGGAGAGGGAGAAATAACTTCGCCAAGTGATGATTTTTCAATCCTTGGGAGCGGGAGCTATGATTGTTGGAAAGGGGGAGGGGTTATACCAGACCCAGTTAGCTGAGAGAGCTTAAAATAATATTTTAAAGTTCTTTTTTTTAACTCTTTCTATTTTTATAATTTCGCCATGGATGATTTTTCAATTCTTCGGAGAGGGAGATATGACTGGGTCGAAGGGGAAAGGAGGGGGGATATGACAGACACTGTTAGCTGAGAGATGTTTTTTTTTCCTCTCCATTTCACCATTCTGGGCCACAGCAACGCGTGGCCGGGTACAGCTAGTACTAGTAATTCAATACTGTAAAAGTTACGTTCGCACGCGCAGATTCTGTTTACATTTGGTCATTTGAGAAGCACATTGAATGTTGAATTAAGCACAGCCCTATGGACATTCACGTAAATGCTCTGGCTCCCATATTCTACAACAAGCGCTGAGTTCCAGTTGCGCTGGCACTAGTAGCTGTCTGACTGTATATCCGTGTCACCTTTCTCTTGAATGTTGGACGTCTGCCAGACCCCCTTGTCTCTTGAGTGTTGGGTCTCTGCCAGATCCCCTTGTCCCTTGAGTGTTGGGCGTCTGCCAGATCCCCTTGTCCCTTGAGTGTTGGGTGTCTGCCAGATCCCCTTGTCCCTTGAGTGTTGGGCGTCTGCCAGATCCCCTTGTTCCTTGAGTGTTGGGCGTCTGCCAGATCCCCTTGTCCCTTGAGTGTTGGGCGTCTGCCAGACCCCCTTGTCTCTTGAGTGTTGGGCGTCTATCAGATCCCCCTTGTCCCTTGAGTGTTGGGCGTCTGCCAGATCCCCTTGTCACTCCTCTCAGTGCCATTCTCATGGTGATCTCCACACTGGTTCACTCGCTCTCAAAGGACCCTTACAGTGTCTAGCCCGACATGCATCTATTTACCACCAAGGAGTACAGGACCAGCCAATCTCCCAGCCTTTTTGTTTCCCAAAACACCGGCATACCTGGATATAATATCCAAATGACGCTAACTATCCGATACCTCTGAAGCGATGCATGGAGTATACTTGTCTCCAATATGGTCTGTGAGTCAGTCACAATTACCACATGTGTGTGCAGTTGGTTTTTAATCCAACGGATGGCTGCAGTGATCGCCTCCACCTCCATTCTCAATCTAGATGCTGTGGTATCATGTGCGAGGCTGTGTTGTATTAAGTGACGTCCATTTTGCTTTTGATGCGAACCCACGAGCTCTTCTCCTGCCCTCTCAGCACAGAGCCATCTGTATTTTGAGACATACACGTTCACTACATCGAGCATACTTTAAAGGTAAAGATCCTTTTCCACTATTGCAGGCGTGTTAGGCATATATGGCTGGACTTATATTTTGTAGACCAATCGGCTCTCGATCGGTGATCGCCGCCTTTACCTCCCTTGACTTTTATCTGGTACCCTTTTAAGGCTGGTGCGACCTGTGAGCCAAGGTCATTTCTGAAAACAAGTTTAGCTCCGTGCAGATTTGAACCTACGACCTTCAGCGAAGGCGGCACCCTCGGACATACTATTATTAGTTGCGATCCTTTACAGGACGTTTTAGAACCAACCGCAGCATTTTTTTTAAGCAAATTTCACGTTTAGTAATTTGCCATTGCCCCTTAATGGTCAGCTCTTGTTAGCACTGTCGAAAGAAGCGTAAAACGGTTTGCTGCCAAGTCTCCTGCAGTTAGGATCGAACCCGGAACTCCGGGTGGATTAATCCACCGACGCCGACGGGTCTGCTGTTCTAGACCACTAATTGTTAATGACCACTCAGTACTCGATGGTTGATGTTATCTAGTAATCTGGTAATCCTAGTTTCAGCTTCATAGCAAACGGGTCACCCGATAGTTGCTCCGCTCCTATGCCAACGAAAAACACACGTAGCTCACAGTGTCACGCCATGCACTCAACTCAGAAGCTGGGCGACGAAACTATATCCTTCCAGTCTACAAATGGAGCAAAAATGCAACGGCCACCGCCTGGCGGAAGCACACACAAAAAAAACCATTTGCCACGGCTGAAAAAAAAGTGGCTGTGCCTAGCGTCCATTTTGACCAGAAGAATTATGTGAGGGTTAATAAATGGTCACCCCAGCAGTACCCTCACTATTAGCTGGGGAAGGGACTTAGGA